>DWTU01000155.1:0-21696 GCA_018251515.1 Cecropterus confusis | reverse complement strand
TCCTTAGGATGAGTTCCCAGAATGCTGGCAACATTACCTCGTTGAATAGCCAAGCTAATTCGTTGGCCGAAGTATGTACTGTTAAACCAAAACTTAATATGGTTTCTACCCGTATTTCATTTTTCATTATAACACAATTAAATGTATATGTAATCGGCGTTGCTTTTATATTGAAACTCTAAGATATTAAAAATAAAAATAAAAATTAATCGTTCTTGGGCGGAAAAATAAAAATACATCAATGCGTGTCTTAATCTACTTGGAAATAGTCCGGAGGGCTATTATCTTTGCCATGATCCGCTTGAGCTCAACCTTGAAGATTTTTCCGACCTTTCACAATTTTGTATAAAACTTATAACCGAGTTAGGATTTACGGAAGTGAAATAAAAGATATAAAACTTTTATCTAACAATTTAAGATCTCATGCCGAATACTTTTGTTTTTAAAGTATATTTTGACTTGTATTTATAGTTGCGTATTTTTTTTCTGTTTAATCTACAATATAGATTATCTGTTCCTCTCTTTTTGTAAGGATATGATCAAAATCTTCTAATAACATTTCACATTTTTTGAAGCAAAAAAAAACTGCAAAAGATATAAAAAAATTACAACAAAAATAATGAGGACAGTAACGATCAAACATAAAAATAATTATTTCCGATATATATCCGACAGCAGGTTTGAATAGGAGTGAACATGATCGATACATTGTTCTATACACCAACAGGACTTGTTCAACGCTACTGAACGTGTACTGTAAATTAGTTTCCGCTCGTCTGGCACTTTAGGGCAATATCTTGTAAATCTGTTTATCGAGGCTAATGTATAGAAGCTAATCTTACATGAAACAGAAGGTGTTGCAGAATACAGAATATTGTTTTGGATTTGATGGCCAATATGTGTAGTAACAAGTTCTATTACGTACGCGCGCTTTTTAATAAGTACAATGCTTAGAAAACTTAAAAAAAAAAAACGTTTTAGTAGCATTTTTTTCCTTCCTTCCATCAGTGAAGCGTTTTTATACATGTTAACATGTACACATCAAATCGATTTAAATCAATATATTGATTTATATCGAATAATTTGAAGGGTGTGGTAAGGGTTGCAGCAATAGCCACTTAACATCAGGTAGAATATATTTGCTACTTATGTATTGCAGGGAATATATATATATATATACATATATATAAGATAGTATCAATTTGGTAACTTCGATCACAAAAACACAAATGTGTCATAATAGTGTACAGGTCATGATGAAATTCTAAAAGTTAAGTGACAGATGTTTATAAAATCCCGTAATAAAAATTGTCACAGCATTCCGTACATTGTAATTAATAATGTAGATATGGCACATGAGCTCAAACTCAAAGGAAAATTTCAAAGCTTTGTAAAAGTGCATACTCGTACTATTTGTATTGTACATCTAACATTAGTTCAGACTCGTATGAAAATAAACCTATGATTACGACCGTCTTTTTTACAGTACATTTATTTTAAACTAACATTTTTATCGTATCGCTTCTGATGAATTTGACAATACAAATAAATTGAATTGAAGTACTGAGCCGTGATTACAAAAAAGCCCTTTATAGGCTCTTGCTCGTTTATTCAAACATGAAAACCCGTTTTTAAATTAGTCTTTAAATCACCAATTTAAGTGAAATATTTATAAAAAATTAAACTCTATAGAATAACTTGTTTTCTATTTACGGTTCTATAAATTGTACGTATTTTGACTATTATTTACTATGAAGATATTTAAGATTTCAGAGAAAAATTGAAAAAAAATTTAGCCATACGTAACCAAAGCGGCTGGAGGAATGGTTAGTACATACTAAATTAAGAAGATTACTGGGATCTACATCCAATATTTTTATTTTAACTAAATTCAAGAAACGACAGCAACAATATGACTATGAATATTTAAAGCGTATTAATAGCTTATCATTTTTATGCATTCAAATTATGCGATATTTGATTAATTAACAAAACAAAAATAATATATGCCTACCGTCATTTACTGCGGAAAACTGCCATAGATATTGAACTTTTTAAAACTTCATCACCCCGCTATGCACCTCGAACTTTACGAGCGTGGCTGAATTATTTCATAATTAGTATATTTAATATTTCATTTGTAAAATGTTTATTTTGCGTCATAATTATGAAACTGATACAATATTCAAACCGGTTTTCGGTTTGAAAATAATCAATCGCTCAATTAAATTAATTGTTAAGTATTATTAAAATATTTAATGTACTGATACATATATGTTTTGTGAAAAAAAGAAACACAAAATTACTTAGATGATATGTCACCTACAATTCGTGAAGGATTTTTTTTTTTTTTCATTTTTTCAAACTATATTAAAGAAAATGAACAGGCTGACATAAATTAAATCGTACTTTTGCTAGTTTTACGATATATAAGTACAGCACTGTCACTTACCTGTTTATAAAGGAATCAAGAAAATTGGACTAACAGCAATGCGGTGTTCCTGTCTCGAGCGCGAAGTAAACAGTACTAATGATCGAAGAGGGGAATGATGATAGATGAAACTTAAATGTCGCACGCACAGCTCGGTTGTGTCATCCTGCAGGATGTGATATATCATCCTTATTGTACTAACGATCATATTGCGTATTGGTCAGCGTTAGTACCAAGGCTTAGGGGCTCATTCGTGATATATCAAACAGGTGGCAAAAATTAAAGATTGAAGTCGCAAATCCACTTGAGTATTAGTCAGTTTTAGTGCCATTTCTTTCCGTGATTCGTGATCAAAA
Organism: Cecropterus confusis; assembly: GCA_018251515.1. Taxonomy (NCBI): domain Eukaryota; kingdom Metazoa; phylum Arthropoda; class Insecta; order Lepidoptera; family Hesperiidae; genus Cecropterus; species Cecropterus confusis. Next base: position 18,909 of record DWTU01000155.1, on the reverse strand, counting down.
ATATTAAAGACTAATATTAAATTTCAAACTATAAATACTAATGAAGAAATATGTGACTGAGCCTGTCAAGAAATATGTGACAGTTTAACACACATTCCTATCTTACTGTGCCGTGTGCCGTCGATCTTGAATAGCATCACTCCCTCTCTTTTCGTGGATATCGTTGGAGGTAACTGAGGGTTAAAATCCAGAAGATAAACGTTTATATTTGCCCATTTTAATTTCAATACTAAAGGCAGTCATCAACATGCATGCTATACGTGATTATGGGCAAAAATATTTGCGGAGGCCTGAATACACCTATGGACCTTAAATGGCGGATGCACCTATCTTGTTCCTATTTACTAAGGATGATAGGATCGACATAATAAATTATACTTTAATGTCTTACGAACAACTCCATAATGTGATCCTAAAATATATTAACCAAATGTATCACGATCCTTATTAGGGACACAATGAATTTGTAATGTTATAATTCTGGAAATAAAATGTTGTAGTATTGTTAAAATTACAGCTGATATTTTTCATTAGACATACTAAAAAAAACTATGATAGCTTGTTGTAATTAGTCACACTAAAATTAACTTCAAATAAAAAAATCGATTCGTCGAAATTTATTTAATACATTTTCTAAGACAAACAATGAAAACTGAAAAAAATTCTTAGATCCTTTATATATATTAAAAAACCTTAACTTTCTGGTGGCGGTTAAGGAGTATAATTATATCCGTAACGAATCTTCAAAATTTATATCGAGATTAATTAATATCTTAATATTAAGGGCGATCGAAACTCGGATGCGTGACCCTTACAAACAAATTTTCACGCTTTCTTCCATGCCTCGGGATGTCACGTTTGGCCGTCAGTTCTTGTTGTAAGTATTAGATAACATTCAAACATTTTCGGAGGCCTTTTAGGCCTTTTTGAAAACGACAATAGGTCTAACCAACGTACCTTCCTACAACATAACGTAGAAATGCATTCGCATTCGCGCCCAGCAGTGGAACCGACAAAGAGTTATAGTTAATCCGAGTTAAGTTCATAAACTAGGAAACCATCCACATTCCAGTACTTCTAATTGACCGCCCCACATAATTGAATGTAAAACAAGACCGCCATTGCCTTGGGCTATTTGACGAAGTAATAGTGGTTGTTCTTGTAGTAATTACTTGTAGTTTGTTTAGAAGCTTATTATTATAACGTGCCCACTACTTCCCAAGGGAAGTGAGGGTTGCCTCTATTTATTAATTCAAGGCTTTTCTCAAGCCTCGATATCTTCACCGCCTTATGTCGATTCACCCCGACTTTAGTTCGTTTTATAATTCAGTAACTATCGTTTTATAGCTTATATTACTGTGTATAGTAGTCTAGAAACCGTATTTTTATTATTAATTCCAATAAATTATGAACTTATCTGTTCAGAATTTCTGGCCGAAATAATAAAAGAAATAAAATGGCAAAAATAAAAAATTGACATTTGCAAATTACTCGCATATTAAAATTAATTCACAATTAGGACTGCGTCAATAAGAAATGTAATACGGAATATTAAATATGTTGTCACGGGACCTTTTGAAATGTTGATAGAATGCTAAGTGTACCTACCAAGTTACCGGTCGTCAAGTAATTTTGCATTAAAGGATTGATGGAGGCATTTATATAAGTTTTTACTTTAGTTTTTATTTTTACTTAGCCGTCGCCCCTACTACAAAAGGATTAAATAATATTATTTTTCTAAATATCACCGACCTAATATGATTCACAACGTATTAAAATTCAAAGTCACAGTGTAAGTTTATAAAAACGTATAAAAGTTTAAAGAGCAATTAAGATTTATTGTCTCTTATATCAGCAGAATTTTAGTTAAATTCTCTAGTGATCAGACACAATTAATAGTATTATCATATTTAAACTCGTGTTAGAGTTGAACACGAGAAGCTCTCACCTCGCTCGGAACTTTCATACTTATGTAGTTTCAATACTCATAGTTGTAAAACTTTCTCTATGATGGTAGCACATTAATTACTAACCGTTGGCGCGAGTAAAGCCCAATAGGACGCTGTATTAAGTTTAAACGTGTAGATTTACGATCAACCCTTTCATTAAACAGGTATCAAAGATAGATAAAATTTACGCACTTATTTGAAAGAGAAAATGTCTGAAAGCGTTTAAGGTGATTTTTTTAAAGATTGAACTAACAAATAAGCTTGCAGTCCACCTGATGGTAAATTGTCACTGCTGCCCACGGACATCTGTTATTGACTTCATATAGAACACGACTTTCATCTGAAGTCAATAACAGATACGTTGCCACTCCCACCCTTCCACAAAAACGAAAAAGCTGTTTCACTCTAGAAACAAATGTCTCGATTAACCTCTCGATTAAACCATAATCGTTCCACCAAATCGCAAATAGAAATGATAGCAGTGCTCTTCGTAGCTCGACTTCACTGATACCATCACTATATCTATGTCTGCCGTATAGCATCAGTGAAGGAAGGACCGGTGAGGTGAGGGAAAATACTCACACGAGATACTCCGAATTACCACTCAGAAGTTGTAACATATCTAAATAATCCACAGGTTGGAATTCGATCGTATATTTGTGGAAACCTTTAATTTAACTTATAGCACGGGTTAATTAATTGACCATAAATGATTATGTGAGATTAAATGACAGAACTGTATCGTAGATAAAGTCAAGATATAAATGTAAATTTTACGGTTCGTTCAAAGCGGGAAATAGTCTTTAAATTTTATCTATGCGATAAAATGACAATCTTAAGTATTTAGTTCGATTGCTAATTACTCTTTATGGGAAACTTAACAGTTGTTCCGTTTTAACTTTTGCAATTATTTTTTCACAATCTTAATGTTTAGTAACGCGATAGCGCTTGTAGTATAACATTTTTTTGCTAAGCGATGCATGTCATCGCTAGCAAATATATACATACACGTTTTTTTTTAAATGTATGTACATAAATATGATAGACACTTCGTAATTAAAAAAATATTTTTTCCTATCAAATAAATTTTAACTACGGATAAAAGTAAACTTCAACGTGAATCAACTTTTAATTAGAATTAATACACTGTAGAATGTTAGCTTGCAGATTAATTTTAGTATACGTAAAATAGTTTTATAATATGTTTAACACTTTATTTTGATTTTGCCGCATATAATCATTTAATTTTTAGTCGCCGAGGTAAAAAGAGGAGTGTAATAAGTTTGACGTATCTGTCTGTGTATATGTCTGCGGTATCGTAGTTCCTAAACTAACCAATAGCCATTATTTGCTAAAAATTTTGAATGTTTTTTTTATGAGTCGGGTTTTCTTTTTTTAATTTATTATTAAAGTTGTATTTAATTAGATAGAGTTGATCACTACCAAAACCAAGTACGTGTAAATTAATGATAATTCGTAGAGAACATCTTCCGTCATTCGATTAAAATGCGCTCTGATCTGTTTTTCCAATTTCGCAAAAATAAGTATAACTTCAAAATAAATTAAAAAAAGCAAACAAAAACAAAGCGATATACCTAAATATAAATTGTACATTGAAAAAAACTACTGTCCAATTTTATATAAAAAAAATCATAAGTCCATAAATATAAATAGGCTTATCTAAAATGACTTCAACCATTTCTAACATATTTAAATGCAGCAATTTATTCTAGTTGCGTAATATCGGTACAGTCTTGATAAAATATTATAGTCCCGTTGAAAACCCGCCATATGGTCACAGTACGCATAACCCGTATATTACGCCTAGTACGCAAATGTTGTGGTTTCATTTGGTGTATATTAAGTGGCAATAGTAGTAAACTCATATAAACAAAATTCAGCCAAGATATATTGCCGATTTGTGTTTCTATTTCGAGGAGATTAGAGGACGGGAGGAAACAATTGTTCTAAGCGAATAACGCTAGAGACGCGGGACGAGACGTTTATGTTTTATTAAGCTCCCTTGTTTCGCCTATTTCGTTATGATTATCGCGCAGCACTTAAATATATTTGTGTGATATTTACATAAAACATAAGAATGACCGTAACCTAAATGCTTTGTAGAAAATTTAGTTTTATTTATATATTAAGATTTAGATTTTAGGATTAAGTTAATAAGAAAATTTCAAAGGTTTTTAACGGTTTAAAAAACAAAAACAAAATCTAAAAATAAAGGCGTAAATTAATTTACGACGGTGCACAGTATCTCGATTCATTTTACACTTACAAAGAACAATCGATTTTAAAGCTCGCTGGATTGAAAATTATATGAGAAGCCTTAGAGCGGACGAGTAGGTGCGGTGTTCGTGAGCCGCCAATGCGCTTGTCTTTCGGTTCAGTGGGCTTTCTTTAAATTGGCGACGGCTCCGTCGCTGGCCCCTCCGCTTATTGCATCTCCCGCCCGCAGCGCGACGTCCACGATATTGCCTCCATTCGACCTTTAAGCAAATAGAATTTCCCAGTCTGTAAATAGGATGGCGTTATAGGTAAATCTTCGATGTCCCAGCCTCGTTTGCGAAAGGTAGAAATTCAATTTTTATCGAACGCCACTCCAAGCTCTCGATTATGATCGCTCAGAGAAACTCTTTGTTGAACGTACGTACCTGAATACATGTACACTAAACGTTTCGGGGAAATTTGTGCGTGATGAAGACCAATCCTTCAGCGCTTGTCAAGAGATAGTCTTTTCGGGCGGCCGTTCTTTATTCATATTCGTGCTCAGGACTCGCCGAGGTCGCTTCATGATAACAAAATATCACATTATATAGTTTTTATTCTGACGAGTGAACGCCAAGAAAGTTGCGTGACGCCCGAATTAACATTATGGGACCTTTCAAATAATAACAAGGTCGTGCTGTACCGACGATTTGTCGATATCGTCGCTCGATCCATTCAAAGGTTTTCATGTCTTTTGTAGCTGTATCCTTAAATACCTAATACCGTGTGATAGCTGATAAATTATAAAAAATGACGAACAAAAAGAACTGAAATTCAGTTCAGAATACATGTATCCTGTTTATGCGACAGATTAAACGACATATTCAGTTACCAATTTTGATAATCAGTTAATATTTATAAAAGCTTTAAAAACCGCATCCGCCTGGTTTGTTTAAATAAATGGATATGCTATCTAGTAATATCGTCAATATCTCTGTATCAGTAAAATGGTTCGGTTAATAGGTGTCGAGAGCTCACATCTGCAGTATCAGAGCGGGCGGTCGGCCGGATTTAAGCCTATTGTCGCGGCATGAAGAGGCATCACGAATTCTGCCCACGATCTACTCCACGGTTTATTGTAATTTACAAAACTGACGGAGGTTTTGCTCCTATCGTTCTGGTGCACGTTTATTTTCCGAATCTATCTCTCCGTCCCTCTCCCACTCACCCTGACAAGGCCCCGCCAGATTTCAGGATTAGGTTTGCGAGCGAGACGAATTAGAGACTAAGTTGAACCGCAAAACAAATTTGTCTTTTATCGCCCGCTCTCCACGACAATTTATTTCCGTAAATAGCGTTTTAAATCCATGCAGATTTTTCTTCAACGAAACGTGGTGTACCAGTTACATTTAAGATAAAATTCTGGCCAAATATCTTAATGCTTCTTGTTGAGTCAAAAAATAATGATATTACACATCTCAAATGGATTAGGTTTACAACATCAAAAGTACTCATCAAGCCAAAACATGTATAAAAGTAGGTAGAAAATATAAACCTCAAATATGGCCCCGTAATCCGTTCGAAATACTTTACTTCAAACAAATTTTACTCTATGATTATAAAATTCACATATTTCATATATTTTACAACGAGCGCTAGGCCACTAATGGCATAAATTGAAGAGCGAGCGTTGGAAGCAACCACAGGATTTTGCGTATTTGAAATTCAGTTTCTCCCACCGTGCCGCTACGAACGTTCGAGACGCATTCGCCTGTAGAGTACCCGGTAATACAAATTTATGTGTTAAAAAAGATATGTATCGCTTTGAAATGTGTTGTGGGAAGCAGAAATTCACATTCGCGCACCGACGCATTAAAATCACTGCAACGCAGTGTAACAACCTGATCCTGAAATACGGCCATTTTTCGCTGAAAAAAGTCTCAATCGCCAATTTTGAAACTCCACATTGAATAGTTTTTATTGCAAACGGAATGGTAATTAAATTCGCTTTTTCGAGCATAATAACTGTAGCGAGCTAGTGATTCACGAGCCGTCTATCGGCGTGCGGATGTCTATTAAAAGATGATATTATCTGTATCGGATCAGGATGGAGCATCGCAGAGCTTATTACAAATGCATCGAACCGTCTAGGCGAGTGACAGGGGTGAGACACGGGAGGGGATTCGCTAGTCATATCAATCACCATTGCCGCGAAGCAGCTCGATCCCTTGGCACTTGGCCTAGATTCCAAATTACACAAATTTACGTAGTGGGCCTAACCGGCGCTGCGAGCACGGGATTAGGAGCGCGGGAGCAGCTTACAACGGATAGTCGAGGCTCCAATACCACGCTCAGCCGATGCCCAATCTCTGATTTACCCCGCGCTTTTATATTTGCCAACTTGATTTATGGACCGTGAAGGAGGACGCGGACGCCGCAAATAAATCCTTAATAGACAAGTTAATAAGTAGAAAAGTTTGAATAAACTCGCCTTAGCTCGTCAATGTTAAGAGCCATCAAAGCGACTGTCTACTTTAGTGAAAGTTACGGCTAAGTAGGATTTGTGTTAGATTTTCGGTCGGAAGGATTATCGAAATATCGGAATGACATGTTTATCGATCTGATTGCTATATTCATAGTAGTAGGTCATACTAAAAATTTCACAATAAAATAAAGTAGGTTATGATATGCTTCGGTAACCAATGACATATTGATATTCTTATGCCAGTATGATAAGACATCATACTGTCATCTTATGCAAATCCTTTAGCTACAGTATATAAATAGATTTCTCCTGAACATCATGTTCTACCACTAAGAAACATTTTGATTTAATTTAATCTAATGTACCTATAATGTGTAAAAAAATCGGAATACAAAGTAAAAAAGGAAATAAATTATCATATGACCATTAGACCCTTTTAACTCAATGTAAGTTAAGAGTTCATCTATAAGCCTTTTCCAAACAACAAAGTGGACCTCAAACGGCTAATGTACTTAATGTTGTTAACTGTGACTGACCACTTAACGTTGGTTTTGAAAAGTCCTTCAATTGTTTAGGGGTGATCTTAAGATTAGTGACATTACTTATTGTATATAAGTCTAAGAGATCTGTATACGTTTACAGATGAATATAAACTTATATTTCACTGTCGAGATGATTTTTTTTCGTTAAAATATTACCTCGTTACAATTGTAGTTGAACACTTGACTAGATTCTACGATCATTAACTTAAAATGAGAAAGGTATAGGTATATCTTTAGTTATCCCTAAATACGAATATAAATATATAAAATCAAATTTCAAAGAAAAAAGTCTAACATACTACATGTGACATACTAATACAAATATGCTCTCGGTCACTCCTTTACCATTAAATATAAAAATTTAAAAACGCACACTTTAATTAGTAAAGCACGCTAAGAAGAATCCGCCTGCCTTACCACTTTACCTTACGCAGCACGCCTTATGTTCAAATTGGCCTCGCGTTTCAACACTTACGCTTCATTCGAATCGCCGCCAGTCGCTTGCTAGTCCGCTCTTCTTTGTCGCTAAAACTACGGACCGAGCATAAGCTTTTATTGAAAGCAACATGGTAGGAAAGCAAGGCCGCTCGCGTTAGAGCTACATCGCCCCCAGATTCTTATTAAAAGTTCCATTTCATAAACCATGTTTGCATAAAACATCATGTTATACAAATCGGGCGGGTACTTTACCAGTTTTTCATATAGCACTAGTTGTAATACTGAACGCTCGTAATACCCTTTCATTTATAACTCCCGCTGCGGTTCTTGATATAGGCTCGCCCTTAATTCCGACTTAATTAGTGTCACGCAAGTTCCGTAATCCTAGGCTCGAGGATCGTACGACCGTTCTTTAAATGGAGATTAGTGTGGCAAATATCTCGAACTAAGCTATCCGCTCATAAAGCCACTACTGTACGAGCAGTTGTTCAGTTAATCAGTTGATTTTCCCAAAAATCCTTTTAAAATACCATTGCAATTTGTTTCGCGCTGTGGCTTTTAAATTTTCTACTTGACGAGTTTTTCGGTTTTACCAAAAGCCGGTTAGCTCGGTTCGAACCAAAATTGTTACTTTGTTCCTTTGATTCAAGCAACTTTTGATGCTATAACGAGAAATGTTTCATGAGTTTTTTGTGATACGGTTGCATACGGTGCTATATAAAATACTGATAAAACTTGAATTGCTTTAAAAGAGTTACAGGATCGAACTTTATATATTTTAGTACCTAAGGATACTACAACATCATTTAAATTTCATTACATATCTGTCCCCGAGCTTTTCAAAGTAAGTATAGCTATATTTTGTTCACCTTGTCGCGACATGTCGGCACGAAGAGTCAACTGCGACGAGGAATTCTAAAAGAACTGAACATAAACATACTATTTTGTGTACGGAACTCCTTCCGCGGCCGCGTACAACGGATGTGAAGGAAAGCGCTCGCATACTGAGTAGGCGTGCCTAAAAGACACTGCGGACTTTAGTTCACCTACTACGGATTACACTAAACTTAAACATGTCACCTAAATCCACGACAAACGTTAGAACCGAAGCGTTAGCCTACCGGCTTAAGAGCCTTACGTAATCCGAAATTAGCGAAAGGATTTAGTAGTAAACAACAGCCATAGTTTTGGACGTGTCTTACGAGTATTATGTTATTCGAAACAAATTAAAAATTCGTTGAGAAATTATTATCATATCGCAACACGTCTTAGTTGCCTATTTCTAATCTCATTAAAGTTTTAATCATAATCCTCCATCCTATCGAACGTCAGTGAATTATTTCGAGAATGTCCTTCGGCGTGTCTGTCGACAAATTAGTTACGTTACGGATTTATTCGTGTCAATTCACGGGCGATTTTATTTTTAACGAGACATCAAACATCATCGAGGGCCCCGCTAGGAGTTGCTCATGCGCCTGTTTACAAATAAGAAACGTCGAAGAGACGAGTGCGTAATAAATTTTATAACACGGCATCGATTCGGTTTCGTACGTAATAATAATATATCGGTTCGAATATTGGAATGTTTCGGTGCGCTCGGCGGGCATCCTAAAATAGACCCTCATCAAAGACAAGCAGGTTTGCAGCTGTAAATCCATTTCAGTGTGGCTTGTCCGCATTATAAATTGGATCGTGCTGTGTACATGTGCACGTTAGTTTGTATGGCATTTATACAGCGAGAGTAGACGCCGCGTCCTGTGACCCCCGCACTTCCATCTCATGTCGCACCGCATTCGTTTGCGTTTTCTATTAACGTATCCGGGATACTACTAGGCTAGCTAGATGGATGTTGTAATTTGATTTTGTATACGCTCGCCAAATTAGAGGAAAATTTATCTGACACGTAAACAAAGATGTACCTATCCAAGTTAACAACTTTCGTAGCTGTTCAGTCTCGTTTAAATTCATAAAACGAGATTTATTTATGTAAATAACACCTACATTGAAAATCGTCATTAACTCATTTTGACCTGAAACTGAAAGAAAGCAGGTGAGAAGCAAAAAAATAAATTGCAAAACAGTTTGCCGAGTGACTAAACGTGAGAAAATGAGAAATAAAAACCGGTATTACTTTTAACAATGTCACTCGCTTGACTAACTACTTGTGTATGATAATTCGAGTCAGATTGCATTTGATGAAACGCGGTGCGCGCGCCGGGCCCGCTGAGCACTCTAGACGACCGCACTGCATAGATTTGCATTTTACGGTTTTGATACGTGAGCGAATATTCAGTGCGGTGTCGGCGTAGGTATCTTTTCAATTCGACGCGGCGGGAGCCGAGTGGCTCCTCGAGAGCGCTTGACGAGCGGCGCGTGCTCGAGTGCCCGGCCCGATGCGCCTGCGCAACAAACTCGCCCCCCGCACGCCCCTCACCCCCTGACACTCCACACTCACCCTCGCCCGAAGGTTATTACAATTAACTGCAGCCCCGACTTAAGCCTCAATTTGGCACTAGCTACAGCTTCCTCGACGCGAAATTACACTTTTTTATACAAATAATAATTTTCTAGTTACTTTTTACTCTACGTTATATTTACGCTGACATTCTGAGGTGTTTTTTCTATAATGGGAGGAAAAACGTTATACAACCAAACACTTAATAACTTTTCACACACTTTTGAAATAATAAATATAAATGATATAATTCTGTCAATGACAAATTAGGCATAGACTCCTAACGCCAAGCTCCTGACTAATTAATAGAGCATATCAGTTACATAGATAAGGCCTCGTCTATAAATATGATGATATATTAAGTCAACCCGCATCTCATCCTGCTCTTGTCTTCTCTTGTGTCTTTGTTCTTTAGTCTTGAAAAGGTAATATTAATAATGTTATTTATTAACTATCTATTTACTCTCTTCGTCAATGTCTTCTCTACACGTAGCAATCAGTTGGTCGGTAAGCCTACGGATCCTTAGTCGGCATTTCAACTACGCACTTGAGCTTGAACTAGTTTTATGTCTACACTGATAACAGTCGTTTCTTCTGCCGCGTATTGCTTAAGTAACTCGTTACTGTCGAATTAATCAATCGAAAAACTTTAAAAGTTTTAATTTAGTCAAGGGATAAAAAAAACCTGACACGAGTTTAAATTTGTAAACGATGGTATATGATATGTGGTGGTGGATGTATAGTGGTTACTACAGGATATATTATAAACGTACACGGACGTTTATAATATGTCCCCCCTAACGATAAAGCTCCTGTATTTCTTAGTGAAATAGATAGTCCCGCTTTAATATCACATACGCATAAAGTATCACATATACGAAAGATATAAGAAAAGGTGTAAATATTTTATAATAGCCTTTATGTACAGGAATTTAATTTTTTCAATTTCTATCCCAATCCCATGAGTATATAAAACGAAGCCACGTGTCGCGATGAAAATTACTGGCAACATTTTTTAAACTAAAGCCAATAAAGCGACGTCATCTTTTTATAAGCGTTCATGCATAACGTCATCCATATAAATGACATTCTGCTACGTAAAAAGTTTGATCGACTTAAAATTTAAAACGTGGGACGGCATTATGCAACAAGACGTCCAAGAGTTGCACTGCCGTCGGAACGTTTACGTAATTTTAAACGTTCCACATTAAAAATTATTTCATCTTAAAGTAATATAAGTAGGAAGAAGAAACTTAAATTTAAATTGGATTTTCTGTCTTAGGTATTTAATTTAGTTATATTAATGAACTTATCGGATTAAGTCATTTATAGAATCAAACTTAAGTTAAAACTTTTTTTAAATGTAAAATAAACCTGGAATCACAGGCTATGAACAATTAATATGAACGAGTATACTTGTGGTAACTACCAATGTGTTATTTTTAGCAAATATTTGAATATATATTTCAAATATCCTTGTAAATTATTTTTGCATTATATGTTTTTAGTACACTGTGTATTACATACGAATTCAGTCACATATTTATCTTAACAAATCGATTACCAAAAAAAAAACATATAGACACTATTTTATAATAAATATATTACATATACTCGTACATCAATAGTTTATTTCAAACAATTTGTATCGTTAATTTATCAGACAATTAATGCCAACATTCGAAGTAATGAAATTCCAATATTGAATATTTATTCAAATATAGACAAGCATTCCAGCGGCCATAACGATTATATTGATGGAAAGTTCCAGAATATCCGGCATAGTTTCTATGATTCATTTGTCTGTGGCTTCAGTGGCTACAAATTGAATAGTAAATCTGAATCTCGTGTTTCATTTATCTAGAACAGGTTATGCGTTTTGAGATAATTTTAATATACTTTTCATACTAACTGTGTGATATAAGGTCGTTGATATTGTTCCAATAATAATTTAAATCTTCTTTCAATACTACTATTGGAGGTAGGTAAAATAATATGTACTCATAAATACAGTCGTCATCAGTGCAATCTCTTGGAAACCGGTCAGGCTGATACACTTAGCACTTTACCAACGTTTTTAAAAGTTCCCATGACTCCCATAAAATATTATATACATTGTGGTGGTCACAATGTTATGTCAAAATGTCAATATATTTTAAATTTTGAACTTGTTTATTCTTTTTAACTATTTCAGCCAGTACAAAATACCAAACAATTTCTAATATTAAACAAAGTAGAATCTGCCAGTATTTCAATTGAATGGCCATATATATATATACTTACGAGTATATAATGCCCATATAAGGATAGAAGCATTATTCGCCATGTGTCGTCTACGTGGTATGTATTTTATTAAGCTAAAGCTTGCGTGGAGTTATCTAATTTAGTCTTCAAGGGTACTTGTACTCATCTTTGATTGACTTCAAGGTTTCTGTTTTAATCAGTTCTCCTTTTGTTTATTTTCAAGACTCGACATATACAAAATTAACAAAGTGCTTCGTAACTATGGTGAAAAAGATTCTAGTTTGAAAGCTACTAAAAGAAATACTAATATAAAGAAATAAGAAATGCCTCTATAGTCTACTTGAACACGTAGTGAGTACTCAAGAGACACGGTTTTCATTTTTTCGAAGCCGATATTTAGACCCAGTTGCATGAATAACGGTCACGGTGAAAGTGTCTGAAATCATATGTTGTTTTCCGAGACCTAATGAACTTAGCACTCCCATTCTATTCATGTTTTCATAAGCAGCAGTGATCACTAAACATTCGTTAACCTTCGTAGGAATTTGCTACTTCTATGATATAAAAGTACGTTATTCAAAACGCGAGTTAGATCACTAAACATTCGTTAACCTTCGTAGGAATTTGCTACTTCTATGATATAAAAGAACGTTATTCAAAACAAAGTTATTCCAATATTCATATCTTGATTATAGAACTACTGTAGCATTGTTTTGTTCAGTATTTTGTATTCTTGTATAAAGACACATCAGGTAAAACTACTTCAGAACTAATTTAGGGAATGTCTCAGATGTTTACTTGAAATAACATTTGTGTTATATTTCATCACAATAGACCACTATAATCAGATACGATAGGTACGTGAATAACTCTCGTTTGTGTAAGTCTCAAAAGTTAGTCACAGAAATCGATCGGGGGCTTCTCTTTTCGCATTATGATCACCTAAATTCTTCCAGATAATTCTATACATTCCGATTCCCTGCTTACCAGCACAGGGAATAAATCTTGCGTCAAATACATACGCCGATGGGGAGAGAGGGTGCAAATCTGTCATAAGGGGAGCTAGGACAAAAGTACTTCGGACCATTCATTCATTCGCCCGAGATTGTATTGAATCACGTCAGGGCTTATAGGCTGAACAATTAGTGCCACCGATTCGTTTTTTTCTTCCCTTTGGCATTTATTGACTCAACATGCCACGGCGAATGGACGATCGTAGAATGTAACAAAATCTATTGATTTCTGAGCCGATTTATTTTGCTTTGTAGTCTGGACGGCAAATTTCAGTTTATAGTGGTGAAGACGATGTAGAAGATATCTGTAATTTGGTGATGCGTGTTAATAACGTTATCGTCGTTAAGATATCAAATGGCGCCATTATAAATGAAGCTGCTCTTTTTTGATCGTAAGTGAAATAAATCATGGAAAGCCATATAGCTCATCCACATCGCTAAAATCGTCATAGTTGTCGTTTAAATATTTTAAATAATACTATTGTTCTAGTATGTCTACTACTACAGTTTTGTTTTATTATGGATTTTATAACAATACTTGCAATATTATTATTGATACTCAAAAAAAATAAAGCGTGCCATTAAATGTAATAAATTAAGAAAAGTATGTAAGAATGGAAAAATTGATATATTTTCTTGTCGTATGATCCCTATTATTAAATTTCTAAGGAGATTACGATCCCGTAATCTTGAAATATAACGTCCTATTTCATTCAGCAAGCTCGTTTCAGAAGAACGCTTAAAATTTATTGGCTATCGTCTACGCTTACTATAATCAACGACCCACGATTATACCACAGTTGGGCAAAGAATAAGAAGGATTTATCAATAATGCACCATACTGGCTAATTTTAGTTTATTTCTCACACACCTGCAAACATTATATATAAATGTATTGATTTATTGTATAACAACATCTTTCTTTATTCTTTAGGATCAAATTTAGTTGTAATTTATTTCTTATTCAGTATTACATAATTATGTCAGAGGACTCTTGAAATCAAAACGAAACCATCCGCGTGGAAATATATTCATGATATTGGGCGTCACTACAAAATAACCACTATAAAACAGTTTACAACAACTGTAACGTGTATAAACTTGTTTTAATATCACTAATACGCACACATGCACAATAACGTATAAGTAATTATTTTGAGCAAAGTTTAATTCTGCAATGCGCCATAGCCGAAAGTTTATAACTGAACTCAAAAATTTTACACGAATCCAATAACTCTTTTTAGCAACTTCGTTTCGTACACACTTGTTTTGTTAAGAATTAATGCGCCCGTATTATCGTCCTTCGGTGTCACTTTCTGCATAAGTATCTAATTTTATATTCTATTTGCCATTTCGCTCGGAGTAAAGGTTATAATTAACTAATTTCTAACTTATGTGCCAGAGAAACAGAACATTTTCGCAAGTGGTACGTGAGTACATACCTTTTGTATAATTAAACTGCGGGCAAACCCAGTTTAAGTTTAATCCTATAGCCTCTTGACACCACACTCCCCCGGAGGGGAGCTATTTTGTTCGTCAACACTATCGACCGATGTGGAGACGAAAACGCTCAACCCACGCTACAAGTGTTATGCGAATTTCTACTATTACATGTATGTGGCATGAATCATTTTGCATTGTCTTTTTTGTAATGTCATTTTCTTTAGCAGGGACCCCGAAAAAATACGGTTACAAGGCATATAGAGTTCAGTCAGATGGTAATCATTCATAGGGATTGCATGTTTTGTAGGCAGACTCCGTCATAAGTGACACTTGTTTCTCTAGTTCGTATTTATTTACTCCCGCGAATGGCGCGCCATACATTTTCTAGTACATTTCTGTGTGTGAGTGGGCTCGAAAGCCTTTAGACACGTCAAGAAGTTGTTTAGTGATAGCATAAGAACTTTCTGAGTGATATACGTGTAACTGTGGTAAGTGATACATTATAGATAGGGTACCTACCCAAGACGTTCGAAATTGCTTAGTATTCTAAGGAATTTCGAACGTTGTTGTGGAGGTAACGTTTATTCTCATCTAACTATACATTTCTATGTAGAATCTCAAAGTTATAGATAGATTAAATTTGCAGTTATGATATCTATATTTAACTCTGAATTCATATTGGATATCAGATAAGAATTGTCTTTTTCAAATGACTGTACCTATAATGAAAATTCAAATAATCTTACTGACAATTTTTAAATTGATATTGTTGAACTATCTCACGATAAAGAATGAATTATTTGTCTTCAGTCCCAAGCCATTAATCATAAAGATCACGCCATGCTTCTTTTTTGCTATTAATAAAATCTAGTATTGTTTTTAAAAGAAACTTTTACTTTGATAAATGTAGCTTATATAAAATGTTGAGTTATATCAGTTATACGGTAATTATTCTACAAGAGTAAAATTAATACGTTACAAGGTTTTTGCTACTTAGACATTTGACAGCGTACTCAGAACGGTTTTATGGATATGTCGAAGGTCACAGGAAACGTACCCGATTGTCCAGACCCTCCGGTCTAAATGTGACCCCACGACGGCTTACAACATTTAGGTCCTTATTACGCATTCTCGACATTTGCCTAATGTATGAAAATTTGAAAGAACGAACCATGTTGATGGTACTCGAAACAAAATAATTGCTACGGCCGCGCGGTCCCGGATTCGGCCTCCGCATTCATTATTCACTTTTTATTTCGCCCTCCCCTCGGCTTATAATTTGACTCGAAACATAAAATCAAGTTTTATTTGATTATGCGTGACAAAAAAAAAGAAAAATTCGGAATATCTCGCATCCTTCATTTTTAACACGAGAAAAGTCCCAATGATGAGCCCGCTATTGAGAAAGCGAACTTTCTTTACAATTGAAAATTTGTTCGAAAGACGTAGACGAAGATATATTTTGAGTCTTATTTTGAGAGCGGTAGATGTTACTATCACGCGACGAAATTTTTACATTAGTCTGTGCTTCCAAAACAAAGCCGTCAGAGCCAATCTTAACAATAGCCTAGGCACGGTACAGGCATAGTTTTTACATTTAGTAAGAAGGGGGAATAAGCGACAAGTCGGCTCGTAGCGTCTCGCTTTCATCCACTCGCTAGGCGCGACTGCATAAAGGGAAGTAGGCATGTTCCTGCTACATGAATGCCAAATCCATGCGTGTATATAAAGTCATTCCGATGTGTTTCGAATGGCTTTCGATGACAAGTGCGCGGAGCCATTTCTCTTTTTAGACGGCTAAATGTGCCTATTGTTTTGTGAATGCGCTCTCAAGTATCAAGCTCGCATCTGGGCACATTTTACTTGCTTAAGTGATTACTTCAGTAAAATCGTTTTGCGCACTAGCTAAAATTCTATACTTACGACAAGCGATACCCTGTAGCGTACTGCTATTAAATTCTACAATGATATAAATAGCTTCATTTCCAAATACAACGTAAATGCAACACATATATCATAATAACATGTATTTTAGCGTACATTTATTCGTTGAAAGACTCGAAAGAAGTAGCCTTTTGTTCGCACTCCGAAGGCCCGAGTAATAGGACGTAAAAAAGTGAAAGAAACGATATACACTCGTATATAAGCCACATCATACCCACTTCATCCATTTCTGCGATTGTACGAATCCTCTTTAAATTTTTCACGGGCTTATCAACGCATCGATCACGCGTTATTTATTCAGCTCACGACGTAATTCTGAGAAGTATGCTCATTTACATGCATTCGCTTTTTCCTTCGTATTTACTTGTTTGTGCTAGCTTTATCGCATATTGAATGAAAACACACACTAACTTCGATGATTTTTTTTATTTAAGTCCATAGGTTTTATCAACGTTTAAACTGCAGTACCTATAATGTTACTTTTAGGTATATTAGACTTCATATTCTTTACAATTATAGGTTCTATAGTGAATGAATGTAAGTAGATTGTGAAACTCTCCTCATTTCATGTCTACATGTACAGACAAAGTCATATCATTTATATAGATTTCTGCAGTACACCACAAAACAAATACTTGCCGGATGCCGCAACAGATTCCATTTAAGCCAGCAGTTTGAGTTATTGAAACACATATCTGTCTCAATAATTTAAATCATATCGGTTCCTGAATAACAATGCAAGGTGGAGCCAAGTCTAGTTATTCTCGGAATTAACAAGAGTACAAAGCGACAGACAGCGAGCATCAGAACGAGATAGAGATTAATACTGTACAAGTGTTGGTGAAGCCGAGAAGCAATAACGTTCCGTTAATGTCTGCCATTTAGAACGTACGCGGTTACTGTCTTGCGTCGCCTGACGTCGTGCGCCACAACCGACGACGTACTTATTTTACGTCGCGTCGCGAGTCGTAGACTAAACTAACGAGACTGGCAACCTAAGCCCTGGAATCACCATTTGCCATCCGTGCGGTCTTTGTATTGTTACAAATGGGATAGATCTGTTGGCAACCGCCCCGTGCGAGACCTAATGAGCTGTGAAGTAGATAAGGTGTGCGACACGAAAAGACGGGATCATCCCCTATCTATGCGGAATGCTCGCTGCGCTGGAGAACGTTATATCTGTAATAACCATTTATATAGCTCCGCATCAGATAATGCCACTGAAGTTCTAATGGTTGAATTATTTTTATAGATTCTCGAAAACGAATGCGTCTGGCTTTGAACGATGAGCAATGTGGGAGTGAATAAGATACAGGGAAAATCCGATCAAGAACGAAACGAGATGTATTAGGGAGATAACTAAAATCATGAATGTAGTTAAAATAATCGAAGAAGACAAAGACCGGGCGAACAGCGCAAAGGCTGCGGATGAACAAAAATGAAATACAACGTCAGCGTTCATTGTCGGTAGCCTTTGCACCGACAAAATGCGGGTACCACCTAAATAGGGAATTATTTCGGTCCCATATAAAAATTGATTAATATTATGTTGACTGCAGGCACTTGTATAAGTGATGTATCTATAACTGCTATAAGTCATTCGTACCGCAAGAACTTGTAAAAGAATAAGGAAAAAAAATATATGATTTTTTTTTTAATTCATGCAGGTACAGAATTAAATAACTGTGCCTCGACTTAATTGTCGAATAGTGACATTGGGCATATCAGTATTTTATTTATTTTAGTTGTAAAATGTACTAGCAGTACATTCATCTAGGTAAAGAGAAGCGTTTGGTATTTGAAATTCATACAGATTTTTGTATAAATAACAAACGATTTGAAATGACGGTAGTCAAATATTTATTGCACTTTTTCCGCTTACCTCATGGGACCAAATACAAATTGCAGTGGCATTTTTAGTTGCGAAAAACTATGTACTATTGTAGTATAGAGAGTAGATGGGAATAGAAAATTGCAATATGTAGCATTGCGATATACAATTCTAGTTAGAATGCCAGCGGTTTGGGACTATTTTTGTATTAATCAATTTTATTGATGCTATCTACAAACTATACAAATATTTACTAATATTTACTCTGCTATATAAAAAAACTACTGTATATACATATAGGTTTAACTGAATAGTTTTATACTTTACATATTATATACATGTATTCAT
>DWTU01000154.1:0-21704 GCA_018251515.1 Cecropterus confusis | reverse complement strand
CAGGCAACATACTGGAGCTAGCTTTTATTGCCCATGTAATAAACAAGATGGTTAAAAAAAAAAAAGACAAACCCGCTTAGTTTCTTGCCAGATCTTCTCAGTTGAGGTCTTCTTCCGATCTGGCAGTGTAAGAGAAAATATAAATGACAATGCCTATACAAAATAAACACATTTCATTTCAGATGTATTTAGGAAAACAAATTGAGTGAAAATGTAAGCTCACAGTCACATAACTTATGATAAATTTAATATTAATATCCTTGATTTTAATGAAGGTACATATGGTTGATTTACATATGCAGCAAGCATTTCAGTCCTCAGGGATTGCAATGCTAGATGCATTGCAATCCCTGAATAGATCATCAGGTAGAACTCCTGTTCTAATTAGAGTCGGTTACAGAAATCCATGGGCAACAGAGATTACTTACATCAGGTGGATTACATAATCATTTGCTACACTATTCTTATATAAAAAATGAAGTGTTTGTCATTTATTTTTTTTAATTATATTACTTTAAGACCCAAACCTGGGACTACCAAGAAATCTTTGTTTTTTTGTGCGTCCATGGTACCCACGGCACAGGAATAAAATCCTAGTGTGGGGATAGCCCCATAGGAGTGTAGAAAGTGTTTTTTTTTTTTATCTAAATGCAGCTAGTTTCCAATATCGATATATGTGTTATGAGTTTTTATTTATTTTAAGATCAAACTGTGTTTCAGGAATAAGTATCCAAGGCATAGAGCAATATGCAACTCGTCCCAATAGGCATGTTATCCAACCATTGCAGCAAGCCCAGGCTCCTAGGACACCAGCAATGTTATCAGCAGGATCAAAAGCAAAGCCTGGTATACATATACCACTGCATCTGCCATCATTACCTGATCCTCATGCATATATACGGACTCCTGTAAGATACTAGCTTTTTACTTCTGATATACATGGTTCAGAAACATAGTTTTGAAGGTGGTAGAACTCTTTGTGGTTCGACTCCGGTAGCACCACCACCACACTTATTTCTGCCTACTAACAGACTAACAGCAGTGTTATCTGCTGCTGTGTTCTGGTCTGAAGGGTGTGGTAAAGGACACATACTTTTCAGAGGCATTCCATCTTAGTCCACAGGGGTGACAACGCATCTGTGGCAAACCTTTGATGAGACTTTGATCTTACCTAGGGTTGATTACAGATGGCCATGGGCGGCAGTAGCCACTTACCATCAGGTGGGCAGTCATTTCTTGTGTAGTTAAATAATAACTTACAGTTAACAATATTATTGATTCTAATGTTTAGTAACAATTAGTATATCTACAATTATTTTTCTATTTTGACTTTATGCACACACTACTAGTACAGATCCTTTAGCTAGTGCTGACAGAATAATAGTAGCTTATGTTTAAAAAAATGTGTTTTAGGGTTCTTAAGGGTTGATTGGTTAACATGTTCATTGCACAATTATATCTATTATGCAGTCAGTAAGTATTGTCATATATCAATGTCTTAAATTACATGGAGTTTCTGTTTTAGACTCACAAGCAACCTGTGACAGAATATGAAGCCATTCGAGAAAAGGCAGCTAGCCAAAAGAGGGACATTGAAAGGGCATTGACAAAGTTCCTTGCAAAGACCAGTGAAACACACAATCTCTTTAATACTGAAGATAATCAAGTTTTTCCTTGTAAGATATATATATATATATTTTTTGATTTGTTTTTTTGCTTAATTTTTGAATTATGATAAATGACCTGAAAATTTTAACATGTTACCACAGATTGTGCTTTTTTCAGATAATGGTTTTTTTTATGCTTGTAAATTATTTTCACCGTAGCTTATTCCACCTAGTTGTTTTGTTTTACTAAACAGCTCGTGTTTATATAAGCATTATATACATGTAGTATTCCTGAAAAATAATATTAAAATTGCCTGCTTCACATCTGTTTTACAAGCTTTTATTAGGTTGTTTGTTTGTAATAAATCAGTGAGCCGAAATATTGAATACATGTTGAGTTTGGATGACAACACAATTATGTGAGTGATGTCATTTTAATTTCCAATATGGCCGGTGCCCCAAGATGGCCAAATATGTTTTATGGATCTGCACAATATGGGTATCAAATAAGGGTTTTTCAGAAAAGCAAACTCAAAACAAAACGTATCATAATTTGTGTTTTAGATTATCCTATTCTTGTTTGTCAGAAAATATTAATCAATTAACAAATAATTTAATATTTTCAGTAATTGCATGCAAGCCTACGTTCCCAGCATACTTACCATGCCTATTACCCACTGATCAAGTTTTTGATTTTGATGAGCTGGAGTACCACTTCCAAGTTGCTAATAGAACAGAAGACTTACCTGCAGATAAGAAAGGTATACAAGTTTATATAGTGACTGTTTTGTTAACATTTATGCCGACCAAAGGCCGATTATTCGGCTATCGCCACAACCTTCGACTGAAGCCAGAAGTTCAAATACCCAAAGAAATTTAAAGTGAATATTTTAACAGTTTAAAAAACTCTTCTATAAAATAAAACCACCAACATTTATCTAAAATAAATATAAGTGTCTTTCATAGTATTTATATAGTATCTTCCATAGTGTCATTGTCTATATAGTATCTTTTAGTAAAAATTAACAAAAATAACCTCATATTGTTATATAAAAGAATATAAAGATATGTGAAAAACTATACTTCAACATTGTCAAGTCAAACTGTATTGAAAACTGATTTAAAATATTTATATA
Organism: Cecropterus confusis; assembly: GCA_018251515.1. Classification (NCBI taxonomy): domain Eukaryota; kingdom Metazoa; phylum Arthropoda; class Insecta; order Lepidoptera; family Hesperiidae; genus Cecropterus; species Cecropterus confusis. Next base: position 18,961 of record DWTU01000154.1, on the reverse strand, counting down.
CAACATATCCTCATATAGGTAATTCACATACCCTTATTATGGTTTTCAGATCAATCTGACAATGAAGGGGAAAATGGAGCCGACAATGAAAATGCAAATAACTCTCAATCTGAAACACAAGACCTTCCTTCTGCGTCAAGTCCTGAGAGAAGCAAAACATGAGCAAGTGGTTTAACACCAACTTTTACTATAAAAGATAGTCTTGAACTCATATTTTTAATAATAAAATTATTAGCAATAAGAGTGTGCTTCATTTTATTTCAAAATGTAGTACAATATAATAAATTTTACTAACTTAAACCCATTAAGCATACAACCCATCTTTTTATAGTCAAAAAGGACTGATTGCAAATAAAACCCCATAAAAAAATTTAACCCATTTGGAATCAACTCTTGTTTAAAAGGGTGACCATAACAGGGCCATCTGGGGCCAAATATAAAATACAACTGAATTGCAACTTATTTTTTTTTTTTGTAAAAGGATAAATTATATTTCAAATTATTCTGTTTTATATGTAGTTAGTTAATAAGTGATCTATTTATATACATAAGTAGACTTTATAAAGTGCAATTTAATTGTGGTATTTTTAGATGTTTTACAAAATGAAAGAGAATAACATAGATATTGTTATGGCTAGGGGCTTAAGAGGCAAAAGAAAGGAAAAATAAACAAGTTTTAAAAAAAGTTTTATTTTATTTAACACATACAAAATTACTTCAATAATGCTGAATTAATTACAGGCAGTACTTTGATCCCATCTCTATTGACAACTGTTACTTGGAAGTTAGGAAGGCTGACAAATAAACGCCTGTGGATTTCTTCAACACACTTCTTCAGTATCCCATAGGCTTCATCTTCAGTTGCATCTGTAAATGAAAGACAATATAACTTTCATGTTTCCTACCCTATTTTACATCTCTTATTCTATGTGGCCAGTTTGTCCTTGCTTTTTAATAAAAATTAGTGTTGTCTTTTGTCATATTGTTGTATTAACATAAATATTATTAGTGTTTCTGGGCATATTAACGATCATGATCAATTTCTACTAATTTCTGAGGTAGGTATAGTTTTATAGTATGTAAAATGAAATTGTGTAGAAAGACCTCAACAAACAATTTTACCAACTTTATATAACATTAATATTTGTTTTTTTCTATATAACTTTATAATATTTATTTTTTGTACTTATAGCCAACTATTGCACATTAAGATAAGCCACACATTCTGCATCCACCAGTGTATTTGTGTTAAGTAAATCACAACACAGGTGATACTATTGTGAAACTCTTAATACATAAAGTAAATACTAAATAAAGTGCTTACCCTTCTTGTGATAACGATCCATGATACTCAAGCTAAGGTAACCACCAAATCCATGAGAAGCAAAGGGCACCTTCACACTAGATCCCAGGTAGTCCATGAAATATAGTTCAGGACCATTTTCTTTATCATAACCACCCATCAGCAGATTTACAAAATAAGGCGACTGTAATAATTAAGTAAAATGACATGTTAATAAAATTTTACACTGTTTAATGATGATGCTTGGTATCCCCTTGTTTTTGTAACAGATGTTCCCAATAGTGACCAATTAAGGAGAAGCATTATAGTACATTTATTTAACTATTATGATAGAACAATGATAGCCTGGTTGACACTAGGCCTCTTAGTAGGTAGCCTAAGGGTGGAATCTTAGGCACGAAGCACTGATTTTTCTAAAATTATGTGTGTTTTAGAAATTAGGTATCACTGTTTTACTGTGAAGGAAAAGATTGTGAGGAAACCAACTTGAAAGTTCTCTTAAGTTCTTAAATGTGTGAAATATCTACCAACTTGCACTTGGCTAGGGCCTAATACCCAAACCTAAAACTTATTCTGACTATAGCCAAAAACTCTTAGTATGAAAGAGCCATACCGTAATAAAATTGTCACTTATTTTAAAAAAGATATAAATTATACTACTATGTAAACAATTCTTCTTTAAGCCAAAGTTTTTACATTTGTTTTGTATTTAAAATTGTTTTGCAGTCTATTTAGACCTCAGAAGTATGTTGTACAATACAATTAATATCATTTGAACATGATGATATAAAATACACTCACACTGCTCCGAAGATACTCAGCGAGATTGCGGCGAGTAAAGTTAGCGGCTGCTGATGGGCCTAGTTCGTAACCATTGCGCATTTTGTAAAGTTGGATGTTTTTGGCTATGTACTCTGCAAACTGTGTTGTGTCTCCAGAGTCGCCGATCACTCCCATTACCAGCTTATCAGAAATCTTGTAGATCTTCTCTTCATCTGTAAAATTAGGTTTCGTTTTAAAGAGCAGTATAATGAGATGTGAAGGTAAATGGAAACGGTATGAAATTCAGACTATATATTTCTGTTCAAAATTCTGTGTGTTAATTCAAAGCTGAGATTTTGTTTAGACCATTATCTTCACATAATAAATTACAAAAACTAGCAACATACATAAATTATTTAGTATAAAATGTAGTATCAAACTTATTGCTAACTCACCATCTTTCATCACCATTATACTGTGGCTATTCGTTTGATCAGCGGCTATCATCACGAAGTCATTGCACTGTATTCCTAACAGGCATTGCAAATTAATGTTAGACATACTTGCGGCGAATTATTAACGAGAGAAAATCTCCAAACGAACACCGCTAAACCTGACACTATGACAATACAATAATTACAAACTGACTTGACAATAACCTAAAATCTTGTCAAATCATTTTATAGATTTAAAAAATTGACATAGATAAAACATAGCAGTGAAGTACTATGCCCACTACGTAATTATGTTACTTGAGTTATATGTAGACGAATAGTCGGGTTCAGAATGAGTAATTCGTAAGTTCGAATTAACTGAGTAATAGAAAACATATGTAATTTCTCTGCTTGTCGGCTTGCAAATAAAATATTTCTTGCTTATAAATATCACTTCACTTCTTTTAACACAACTTAAATGGTACTAATTTGATCATACGCAATTCAATTGACAATTTAATCCGCCAAATAAATTCGGTTGTGTGGTCCTTTAAGTTTCCTTTATGTCCTTTACCCTTTAAGTGGTACATTCACTCTTGCTGTCAATTTTTTATTTAATGAGTCATAGACAATATAACTAGTCTATGTTTCGTGACGTTTACGGGATTCATTGATAGGCCGTAGGACTTTTAAAGTTGAAAGGCATCATCTTCATTTTTGTGCAGTGTTTTATCTATTTGTCGTAGTTATTCTGATATATAGTAAAATTTTTATATTGGACAGGACTTCCTGAACAAATAGTTCTTCACTCCAAGGCCGGGTATTGTACATTACGCTATTGGTATGCTTTCACTATTGTCTCGTTTTAAATATTGCAATAAATTGAATGCCACAAGGCGATTTCCATTTCGACTATAATTTGTTAATTACCTTTTAAAACTTGTCAGATTTCCTGTGTGCATGAAAAAAAAAAATATATTTTTGACATCACTATTTTAATTGTCTATTAATCAGTATAACATGGTTATTATATCAACCTAAAAGTCGTTCAGGATTACAACATTTATTAATTGAAGATTTGTTCCTTTATGACTGTTAATTGTTTTGTTCCTATGATTTTAATGTTATATTTTTTGTTTATTTCAGTTGCATTAAACTAGTTATTGTAATCAAGAAAACAACAAAAAATTGACAATGGTAAGGGTGTACTCGTTGGCTGTTCTCTACAAAGGAGTAAACAGTGCTACCATTCTGAAGGCAGCTTATGACTTGCAGAGTTTCAGTTTCTTCCAAAGGGGATCTGTTCAAGAGTTTATGACATTTGTTAGCAAAACAATAGTAGAGAGGACACAACAAGCATCAAGACAGTCAGTTAAAGAGGGAGAATATATGTTGCAAGTGTATGTGAGGGCAGACAACCTTGCTGGAGTGTTTATATCAGATCATGAGTACCCTAGCAGAGTAGCTCACACGCTTATCACAAAAATACTCGATGAGTTTACAGCCAGAGTTCCACCTAACACTTGGCCAACAGGCAATGAAACTACGGTTGACTTTCCAGTACTGCCTCAATACTTAGCTAAGTACCAGAATCCTAAAGAAGCAGATGCATTAACAAAAATCCAGACTGACCTTGATGAAACCAAAATTATTCTACATGACACAATAAAGGCTGTTTTAGAGAGAGGTGAGAAGTTAGATGATCTTGTGGCCAAATCGGACAGTCTCTCGATGCACAGTAAAGCCTTCTACAAGACTGCTCGTAAGACAAACAGCTGCTGTAATTTCTGAGGCTTGTAACCAATTGCAGCTTAGAATCTGACTATACATGTATCTATAGAAGCAATTTTATTGTTATTCAAATATGAATATTGGTGTTCTATGTTATCTAATGTTTATTCACGACTGTGGACGCTTTAGGCTTCCAGTGAAGAATTCAATTTTATCTTTGAAAATGTCTAGTTAGCAAATGGATGTGGTTATTAATCCAATGTGAATGTGTGGCCTAGTTAAGATACTGTATTAGAGATGTTATGGATATGAATTCAGATCTGGATATAGAATATATTGTACCAGTTTTAGATATGATTACAGATATGGAATGATTTCCAATCTAACAGTTTTGGCTCTGGATATAAGATCTATAAGGAATTGTGAAAGTAAAGCAAATAACAATGACAAATTTGACTTGATTTGTCAAATCATTTGTCAAACCTATGATCACAATTACAATTGTGTGAAAATTCTTCACAATGTGTGTAATTTAGACTCAACTACTTATTTGAAATGATTCAATAGTTTTCAATTTGGTTATGATTTTGTTCTCCATAACATCCCTAACATATAATATTGCATTTGATTAGGATTAGACTTAGCCAATGTGCATCATGCACATTGGCTACTATTGCTTGACTAACTGTTGGATTTAGCCATTGAGAAATGGTGAATATGACTAACATAGTATTATCAAAAGTTGTTCAGAACTTATAGTATATGCAATTTATCTGTCATGTGATAGTAGCTGTTGTGCAGTCAGCCTTAAAGCTATACTTTTTATTTTTTTATGCAGATATTTAACAAGTATAAATTGAAGTAGAACAAGCTATGTTAATATAATGGAGGTGTTATTGTAAAACCGTTTTGAGATTTTTACAGAAAATATTAAAGAGATAGGTGGGTACACTGTTTATTTGTTCTGAAATGATAACACAGCAGAATTATAAGTGCATGTATCTATTATTTGTCATAATTAGGCGTGTGCGAATATCATTCGAATCGAATCGAATAATAATATTCGATTCGAAATTCGAATTTAATATTATTATTCGATTTGCGAATAATAAAATAATTCGCCACTAAAAAGAAATCTAACTTTTCCAAATATTCGAAATTTTTAGAATAGTTTGAATTATTTGGAAACTCGAATAAATCGGAAATTCGAGTGTTTCGATTCGAGTTTCAAATCGAATATCAAAGTTGGATTCGGAATGAGTAATTCGTAAGTTCGAATTATTCGCACACTCCTACTCATAATGCATATATTATAAGTTATTTCTTAGCTTAAGTGTGTAATAATAGAAAAAAATAACTTGGATATAAGGCTAAAGTTTTCAAACTCCAGACGAGTTTGAAAACTTAAGCAATTCAAACCTAGCTCCAATATTACCCTTGACTACTCTTAAAACCAATAAAGTACCATGTACCATAATAGCTTGTTGCACAATATATTATATGCTAGGTATTAAGTGTAGCATAAAACCGACAATATTTTAACAGTGTCGTTCATTTTTTGTGTGTATCCACATCTATATTTATATAGTTGAAGATACAGAATCTGAACTATGTCTACGTCAATTGTTTATCAAGTGCATATTGTTGATTAATGTGCAATATAAATAAATGCATCACAAATAAGAAATACAATAGATTTGTATAGACATAAAATTGTATATACCTATACTTTTATATATTGAAATTAAAACTGGTTTATAAGATACATTATGTACATTTTCTTTCGAATTTGAAATGTCTAATTTAGTATCTACTTTTTAGTTAATTTTATTATTACTATTAATAGAACAATGATTCATTTTTTCATTTTCATCATGAAAATTATCATAACAAACGTAAAATTTAATTATTTTTATTAATCAGAATTGCTACATCGCCACGCCAACGCAGCATTACCTCACTACAGATTAGGTGGATTGTAGACAGAGAATATTTGAAGTTCTCTAGATTACTTGCATCAGTAACCTACGGAAGCAAGTTATCTTGTTTTAAATAAATTTAGTTTCATATGAATATATAAAATACATTATTTGTGGGCAATTTGTTGTTAAACAAATGTGTCGTGCTCTGCCAATGAATCACCTCGCCTTCGAATATCTTTGATGATTAAATTAGGTAAGTTAAAGTCGAGCGAATAAGCAATATAGGTAGCATTTATGATACTTATAAGTGCATTAATTAAATTAGAAATTTACGTATTATTTTTCAGAGTCTGCAATAATTTAGCGAATTAATAAAATATACTTCGATAAGATTGATAATCAAATATAATGAGTATAATCATTATAATTAAATGATATGAAATGTCTTCATTTTGTATAGGCCTACGGGGGCACTTACAAATTGTCATTTATAATATTTTTTCTTACACTACCACCGGATCAGATTTAATTATTTTCATCAATCTGTTTTATCTCGTTTTGTCTCGTCTCCCATCGCATAACCGCGCAGGGGAGAGTTTAGGCACGTAAGTCCTCAGTACACTAGTTAAAAAGGCATTTTGTAGATTTACAACAATCTTATTTACGGACTCAAAAACTGTTAATGGTGCATTAATTTATTATTCTTGTATATTGACGCGCAGTGAAGAAATTTTAGTAAAAATATGTTGTTGAATGTTATGAATAAGTAATTTGATTAAAATATGTGTAAACTGATCGTGATACTGTTATTCCAAGAGTTGATAATAAATGAAATTTACTGTGTCACTGTTTTTGTAAGTATTCTCTAGGATTAAGTACGGCTTACCTGCTACACCTTTACCTACTACAATTTACAAGAAATGAATGATTGATCCGATTATCTCAAAGTGAATTTCATAATTTTACTCAAGATATATTGCAATGTGTTACGACTATAAATATGGCCAAGACCTATATTAAACTTTTTTTGATCACATTGGAGTAGCAAACGAGCATGCAGTCCACCTGATGGTACGTGACCACTGTTGTTTAAGTTGATGAAGAATTACAAATGCGTTGCTACTCCCGAGGACTAAGATGATCGCCTCATATAAAAGTTAAACGTAAATCTCAGGTTCATCAATTCTAGACTCATTTGAAAAATATTATTTTTAATTAGGTTTTTTTGATATGCTATTGAACTTAGTATTTTTAAGAAATATCTAATGTTATAAGAAAAGTGTTCCTCTTGATAAACATGAGCTCATGTTAGCCTGAAAATGCAGCTTATATGCGAGAAAAGCAATTTAAGTCGAGAAAATGACCTGTCACTGACAAGTGAGAATGGAGCACAATGAAACGCTACGCGTTCGACGTGCAGAAGATCGTTATTATATCTAGCTTGATACTTGAATTATTCTAAATGGTATGTCGAATAACTTTAAAAGTTTCAGTATATGTGAAATGTTTTCAGTTAAAAGTTATGTTGACGACTTTTCCTGTTGTTGATAATAAATGGAATTGATGCGTACGTGTGAAATATTTATAATACTCTGATAATATAATTGGGTCACAATATATTAGGAAATAATTAACTCGTCAGGTCATACAAGAAATAAAAGATAGTTTGAAATAAAAATACATATATTAATTTTACATCAATATTAAATTACAGCCAACGTAACTATGTAGGTTACAATAATAAAAATATACCTATATAATTTCCATTGAAACAAATAAATAATAAAAACAAGGTATTTTTCTTATTAGTAAACCTAAAACTAAAAATCATCATTGACTATAAGAAGGTTGCAACTGCGGAGTACCAGGTAACATTCATTATTAATAAAACAATCCAACTACAAGCAAGGGAGAGCTCACTTATAGCAATAGTTATTATTATGGAATTTACTCATTAACTCTATAATTAATTAATAATGAGTAATAATGCCAGTAGATTGTGGTGGCGAAAATAATCAAAAATAATAATATCTTAAAACGCTAAAATTATGTTGGAATAAATATATGATCGTATATTTCGTTATGTTCTTAATTTTCTACACATGATCTGAATTGCATGGAAGAATCCTTCCTTATCAACAAATTAATAGTTTATAATCAGTTGTAAAACCATTGAATGTTTTGTATTTTAACGACATTGCATGTTTCTCCAGTAATACACCACACAATCTACTGGCATTCATAACCTAAATAGAAAGAGATTGGTAATTATTACATTGTTACTGAGTAATAGATTTTGCAGCTAATTTTTTGGCATCAAGCAGTGAAAAGAAATATAAATAGAAAACTTAAGCTTTGGAATAGACAACCAGTGAGATTGTGATGATAAGTAGATAGACATTAAAATAAAGTTAAAAATAAGTTTTTATACTTAGAATCTATTATTTTAAATGGTTTAGGGTTCAGTAGTTTTTTACTATTTGGTAGACATTGTCATAAAATAAAATTTAAAAAGTAAAAATAATGTTACCATTGTATAAGGTACCACGATTTCCTAAAATAAATTCAACCGGGTTATCTCACTGGAAAGATAACAAATTTTGGAAGTATAACTAATAATATAAGAATATGTACAACATAAAAAATAACATTAACCGAAAGATAGCCAACAACAGTACGAAGACACGAATGGTAGGGAATAGAAGAAAGAAAGTAAGTATCTACACAAATTGCAAACGGATAAATGCCCTTTTATAACCATCCACGCGGGAAGTATAACGTTAAATATATTCTTTATTTGTATATTCCGTACTACTTAAAAATTATCGGCCAAATACACAAATGCGATGCAAATTGATTAGGAGATAAGTGTAGGTATTCGGGCAAACGACGAATGTTTACAGTATTTAATTGCATTGTAAATTAATTTTTTATGTAATAAAATACCTATCTCCGTATTCAAGGTCTAGATGCGTTTGTGTATTTGGACATTAATCTCTAATGATAAAGAGATTTCACTATAATAGTCGTACAATATTCTCTTTATTTAACACACAAGTGTTTTTGTTACATCTATGCACTAATATTACGTTAAAAATATGTTTAAGTGTTCCCAATTGTTATTTTTCAATAATGTAAAATATTGGTTGATAACGAAATGTTACGATGCATTTTATGTTTTCGCGTAAATTATTTTTTGAATTCATTACATGCTTTCCAAGAAGTTCAGTCTTCGGGTACAAAATAATGGGTACAGTGCAAACAATTTAAACACAAACAACCATGTACGATGACAATTGTTATGGCCAATTTTGAATAATCGCATTCGGGCCGAAAAGCGATTTCATCAATTCCTTTGAAGGCAGAGTAGACGATTTATTTAGTTATATAGATGTTACAAAACCTACGATGGATATACGTACACCCAGAGTAAAAAAACGCAGGAAGTTTTTAAGCTACAAGCTTTTTACACAAACATCGAAATTTGTTCTTAGTTCGAGAAGTACGACAAATATAAAGGTAAAATTACCTCAATCTACTGTAAAACGCCATCCTAAAATTTGTTATAATTTTATTACACATACATCTATCATGTTATGGAAAAGCACTATGGATGGAGCTAGGGGATTGTAATAGACAATATTTATAACTTTACATTATTGTAAATAAACATTTACTACTTTCCTTACAATAGTCTGTATAAAAAGCTGAATTTTTATTTTACCTATAACTAGACATCGGATTATTTGCATTTACATGATTGCATATACAAAAGAAATACTAAAAATATAGGCTGTTTAGTGGTTGGTAGGTAATAATACCTTGTGTTTTCAAAAAATTAAGGAATAATATGTTTATGGTAATATCGGTCACTAAATTTTAATACTTTGATGTAATTTAATGTAAGATTAAGTTGATGTGAGTAACATTTGTATTTTGGTAGATTTTAATCGATAAAGACATTCGCCTTTGTACATAAAAATGGACATGACAGCCACTGGCCCAATGATTGAAGAAAAAATAATAAATCTCTTCCGGACACTAAGTTTGGATATATTGTGAAAATGATACAATAAATTTTAACAATCAACAGTTTTTTGATAGTGCAATAAATCCGATGCCTAACCATAACATATTGTTACATGTATCAATATTTCTGGCGAAGTTTGAAATCAATGACAAAAATCCAAATTAAACCACTACAAACATTTAGTAGGTACATAATACGATTTTACCTAGCATTTAACGTCTATTTTCAGAACAAAGTAACAATTAATTACAAAACTGTAATCAAATAAATGCCTTTCGATTAGCGAAATAAAATTAAATGTGACATCATACATACTTAAATCAATACTACTAGAGAAGTGAGAATAAATAGGACGCAGGAATCCTAAAGCAAATTAAAACGTAATCTATTCACAATTATGCGTATTCATCATGATTCTTACAACTACTTATATATTATAAAAGGCATCCTTCGATAAAATTATTTATATTCATGATCAATCGTGGAACCGAAGAGGCTAAACACGAGACATCATCTACGACAAATCACAATACAAGCAACGCAACCTAACGGCAACTCAATATCATAAATAATATAACGTAGCTTCACTAACGGCGATAGATCACACATTCTACGTTTGCGTCGGGGAGTTCTTTGTACTAATAAGGATTTGAAACACTACGGGGTCGGAACGTCCTCGAGGGCACCTCTCGCTCAAGTATCTCCGCGGGGATCCCGCAACGGATCGGACATCGTCAAGCCTCGGTGTTCACTCGTAGGGCTGCCAACTACAAAATATATCTGAGATTTTATACAGCATATCGGAGTCTCAGTTTACAGGAACCCATTATAATGTCGTATAACAAATATTTGTGAAGTTAATAATGAAAATATAAAACGCAAAGAATATTTGAAAATTTATTTTTTTGGTAATATTCCTTTGATAAATAAATATTGCGTTATAAGAAAAAATAAAGTATACGTAAAATAATATAAAATCCTTGGATTGAGTCGTATCCAAAAACTTTATAATTGATAAAAAATACAGGCGAATTGAGAACCTCCTCCTTTTTTGAAGTCGGTTAAAAAGAAATAAGGTTTTTCATTTCCCCAATAACAAGGATAAATTACATTGTTCCATATAGTCGGCACCCTATTAGTTTTCGTACAACGAGGCATTTCGCAACGATGCGGAGATCTCATCAGAAGACCACTTTTTATTTGTTGGCAACCCTGTTCATAGTCCTTAAGATACACCGGGTCACACATTTACATATAAATCCGAGCCAATTCATCCAGGTTCACTTGTTGGACACTTGGATTTTCTTGGACCTGAAGTCGTAGACCTTCCGGCAGAAGAGCACCAGGTCGGGAGCGACGGCGGGCGGTAGTCGCGAATCGCTACAGGCTTCGGTACTAGTTGTGGGCGCCGTGGGGGGTGCGGCCCCCGAGGCGTTCCCAGGGGTCGCGGTCCCCGCGGGGGTTGCAGGGGACGCTGGGGACGCTGGGGACGCAGGGGCCGCGGGGGCGGCGTTCGGGGCGGGCAATGCGGGTACGATGCATGGCGTCATTTGCACGCCCTCCTCCGCTGCCTTTAGCCGTTTGCGGTATCTGGAAATAAAAATATTAAGATTAATTCATCATTTGTTTAACTATTGATCCACCCAATATTTGTCTGACGTAAGGTACATAAAGTATTTTATACAGTTTTCGACCCGTCCTTCCATAAATGTTGTAAGTTACGCTTGTGTCACCCGTCAGTAATTTTTCCGTTATTTTCAGACGGACTGCGCGTTCCTTTGTTACTTCAAATATATATAGCATCTGATAAACTACTTCTGAAACAACTTAAAGTCTTCAACAGTTGAGTTGACTATGCCAACTATTTAAAACATCAAATGTTGCTCTGGTCAAATAGTATGCCGCAAAAAAACAAAAGGTCCTGTTTTTCCGTGAGTTACCAAAACGTCGTTAGACGACATAATCTGGCCGTCATTGTAAATTGTGTCGCCCTAAAAATAAACTCATTTATTTTATCCCTCCATAAATCTTCCTAAATTTAAAGGGAAAAACTCCTCAGTTGGCAACACTGGTCAGTCTACTCACCGGCAGTACTCGTTAAAGGTGAGCACGTAACACTTGTCTTCGATACAGGCGACGGAGTTGGCGTCCCGGTGTCGCGACGCGAACACCTCGTCCGGAGCGTCCTCCGGCTGGCGGCCCCGCTGTGTGTGCTCCGGACGGTAGTACCACACTAGTGATACCATCATCTCGCCTGGAATTCATTGTAGTTTCAATTTCGAAAGTCGCAGATATATCTAGCCCATAAAAATATTTTATTTATTATTTTATTATTTTATTCATCTTTATTTAATTTTATTATTAATACATACATAATATATATACAGAAACCTATGAATGGATTGGATTTTTAGATTGCCGTATATCTCTATCAATTTGTTCTAGCTGACAATGTCCTCGTTGTAACGATTACGAGTCTTCTCCCATGATTATTTAAGAATTAAGTATGAAAATAGGTACAGAGTGCGTTAATACGTAACAAATTGTCAATTATAGCATTTTTATAAACTACCACCGGATCGGAACTTCGGTCCACTTGTTAGATGTTCTCTAGTCTTTCACAAACGAAGAATTAGTATTCCGCTCAATGGTTCCCTCGTTTCCCCTGTACCATTCAAAGGAATACAAGGATGGAACTCTAAGAAAAGATATAAACAGCGTTCGATATTCACCATCATCCGGATTCTCCCAGAGACTAGCGATCCTGGCGACGAAGGGCTGCGCGCGCGCGAGCGACGCCCGCAGCAGCACGCAGTCGCCGCGCGCCACGCGGTCGCCGCTCGCGTGCGTCATCCGCGACCAGCAGCGCGCCGTGCGGTCCATGCGCGAGTCGTTCTGGGTACACGTAAGGGGTTTCGTTACGAGCGGTGTCTTGCGATTCGTGCGAGTCTCTTTGGATACACGCAAATGTGTGTAGTACCTAAGTGTTGTGTGGTCGATACAAGAGTCGTTCTGTCTACACGAAGACGTTATGGACACAAGTAAATGTGCTTTTTAGTTGCGATTCATACGAGTCGTTCTGGATACACGCAAATGTATGTGAGTTACTACCAAAGTGAAAATCCATGCGAGAGTCGTTCCGGATATACGCAAATGTTTGGTTACTAGCTGAGTGCTGTGTGGTCGATACAAGAGTTGTTATAGACAGACGCAAATGCGTTTTTAGTTATTAGTACTGCTCCGTGCGGTCCACGCGAGATTCGTTCTGAATACACGCAAATGTATGTCAGTTGCTACCAAAGTGACGCGCGATCCATGCAAAAGTCGTTCTGGATAAATGTATGTTTAGCTATTACCAGAGTGCTGTGTCGTGGTTATGAACACTTAAATTTGTTTTTAGTTACTAGTAGAATGCCGTGCGGTTCATGTGAGAATCGTTCTGGATACATCAAAATATGTTTTAGGTGCTAAATGAATATAGACTTATTTAGTACCCATGTAGTTATTACTCTGTATAAGCCCGAAGCAAGTTATAGGACGGAGCGATATCCAATTACGATGCACGAGGCAGAGTAGTCCAAAATTACGTATCATTGTGCGTCACGTGAAAAATCGGCAGTAAAATTTATAAAAATATGGGTGTCATAAGAAGAAGTTGTTAAGTACGTACATTTAGCAAACTACACATTTCGTCTGATGGATCTGATGGATGTCTTTTAAGTATAAAATACGGCGACATTTAAATTAAATTCAATGCTATTAAAGTAACGTACGTATAAATAATAATAAAAAATTAAAACAAAAATTATAAAAATAATGTATAGTATAAATTAATGTGAAGTAAAAGAAGTTAAGCTTTTACTTACATTGAGGTAGACTTTAGAAATGTAGTGTTCTCCATCCCAGTTCCAACCGTTGCTCCAGCGAGGTGGTGCTCTCGGCTGAAGGGTTGGTGGGGTAAGGGGGGCAATCGCCCTTCGTACCCTTCTGCCCCCACTACGTCTTCTCTTAGACCTTCGCCCCATAGTTGGAGGGGGAGTTGCACATGCATCCTCAACAACTAGGGCCGCTTCATTCGTCTTTAGGACAGGCTTCTTTGAAACCAACAACTTGGCTACTTTTTCAACATTCTTTCCTTTCATTTCATTTGGCTTTTCACTTAGTTTACATCTTTTGGAGACAGGTTTCTCAGTTCTCTTTTCCTTGTCTTCGGGCGATATTTCTACGTCTTTCGCTTTCGAAGTCTCCTCTTCTGTAATTTTTGCTTGCTTCTTTGAAACTAGTAGTTTGACCAATTTCTCTACATTTTTTCCTTTGCATTCCCCATTTTTATCCATTTTATTTAACGTTTTGGTTTTATTTAATGCTTCGTCGCATTTCAATGGATCTGCTATTTTATCATCAACCTTATTTGTGGTTTCTTTATTCGTACACTCTTGACTTTCAACAATTCTATTAGGTGTACTTTGAGATTCTTCGGGCTTTTCAACGCTGGGAAGGTTCTGTATTTCCTCAGGTTTATTTGAGATCGCTTTTGGTTTAACTGATTTTTTTACGGTTTTTAATACATCTTCAGGCGCGATACTCGTTTCATTAACAATGACACTACTACAGTTCTCTTGATCATTTTTTGTTTTACACATATCACTAGAGTTTATATCACTTTTTTCAACGGTAATGTTCCCGATGGTATTGTCTTCTAACGGTTTATCACTTTTGGAAACTATGCATTTACGCTCTTCTTTGAAGTTTGTTTTATCGGTGGGTGTTTTTAATACTGATTTCAAGCTGTGCGTTATTTTGGAATCAATCTTCTCAACTTTACATGCATTTTTAAATGCAAGCTTCTTTTCTATGTGTTGACTTACTGCAGCTATTGTTTTCGGCCGTACTCCATTAACGGTTGTGTTATTTTCCACAATATTGTTATTGATATTCAATGTTTTCTTAACAACATTATCGTTTGATGGTAGGAATAATTTTGCTGGGTTGAGTTCAGTATCTGATGAATAACCTTTAGCGTCAACTCTATCAATACTATTTTTTCTAATGAGATTATCAAGTAGAAGGGCACTTTTGGTTTTGGGTTTAGTCACTAAAGCATCATCAGGCAATATTATTTTATTTTTAAGGCGCTGCTCTTCATCAGTAATGGTTTCCATTAGTATTTTCTTTGCTTTTGGTCCATTATCGGCTACTTCAGCTTTTCGTTTATTTGTTTTCTTTTCTGTGTTTGGTGTCCTCGGCGTTCTTTTTGTACTTTGTACAGATTTCTTCCTAGGCTCCTTTGGAACAGTTTCCGTCCTTATTATTTCAGTCTGCTCACCGGAAACTTTTCTCCGCTTTTGTAACTTAACGTGTTCCCCTATTCCATTCGTCTTACATACTGTATCTAATTGAACATCCTTCATTTCTATCTCTAACTTAGGTTTTGAATATCTTCTTTTGACCGCTTTCGCTGCGTCCGTGACGTCAGGTACATCTGTTAACGTAATCGTAGAATTATGCTCCTTTAGAGCTTGTGCGTCTGCCTTTCTTGGTGCGGCGTAAGTAGGGCCTTCATTCTCCTTCTTTACGTCAACGAGGGGGGTGGATCGCTCGTCCGAGGATGACAAATCGATCGGCGCACAAATAGGTGGTGATATTGCGAGGACGTCATCATCAGCGTCGCTGTGATGGGCTGGTGGGGGTTGTGGCACATTAAGAAGAAGACCGGTGTCGTCTCCTGCTAGTGACCGCCTCGCCATGGCCTTGCCGAGGCGTGCTCGGCGTGGAGCGATCGGGGGAGGTTGGGGAGTGCATACTCCAGCGGAACCACGGGCTGGAGAAGGTGGTCCTAATGCCTCAGCTGGTCCCGGCACATCCCCCGCCAGCCGAATGTTGTCGCGATCGAACATCTCGCGTTTGGGTGACGCTCCGCCAATGGTGGGTAGCGGGCAAGGATGCGGCGCGTCTGCCGCGGCCGGTGGTTCTGGCTCTAACGGTGGATCCTGGAACAAGAACAGTATGTCTTATATAAGCAAATAAAAAAGTAATTCTAGATTATAACTTCTTATCTACAAATTTCAGGACACGAAGAGGAGAAAAATTATAGTGTCTTAGTGACGTTATTCACGCTTTTATCGATTGTTTTAACTAGATGACTTAAGTTGTTATTTTTTTTAATATCTTTTTAAGGACATTTTTAATTGACCAATATTTTGAATACTTATAAAGCAGTATTTTGGTTGTTCGAGTTTGTTTTTTAAAGCTATTCTTTTCTAAATAGCGATATTAAACTCCAATTAATCAAAATGGCATGAAAGGGTAAAGCTATTCCAATCGGGATCAAATTAAACATCTGTCAATACATCACGCGGTCATCGCATTCGATCAGTTAATAACGTAGTCGAATAAAGTTCGCTCGCAAAGCTTATGTCACATGTAATTAAAGCAACGTTGATTAAGCTGGAAAGCTCTGCACTGTTTCAAACAAACTACTCGTAGCATTGTCGTAACGTTGGTTTATGCTGATTGGAATATATACAACTAATGTGCTGTATTCTTGTAAGTGATGATTTCCAACTAGCATAGTGAAGTAATTTTCACATTTTTTTATGTGATTAACCATTTGTTATTTGTCGAATGTTTGTGTATTTCATAAGGGGTGTTATAATATTTTAATTATTTGCCTAAAGTTAATTTTGATGTGTTACCGTACCAGTATTGCACAACCGTGTATTAGCCGCTTAATTAGTACTTTAATGTGTATAGGAATTTTAAGCTTAGCAGAAAGGACTATCTTGATGCGTTGTTAGAGTTTTGAAACGGCATCTTCAAATATTACTGGCTTATGTAGCGTGTATACAAACAATAATAATGGCGAAAATTCACAAATTTTTATACTCAAACATAAACTGATATTTTAAGATAAATGAGCTTTACCCTCTTCTCGTATTAAACATAATATATGAACAATTTTTTCGACAACCTATCTTTTGGGCGGAATATACAATCCAAAGAAATATTCAAGAATAAAATTGAGAAGTACTAAGAGACTTTTTTCTTTTTCGAGAGGAAAAAATGCCAGAGGTACTCGTCGTCGTGGGAGCGACGGCGGGTTATGTGGAATTTTTACCCTCTAAATGTGGTTGTAGTGGGTAAAAGTGATCTAACACTTCTAGAGACTTAGAAATACTAGATCGTAGATAATCTAATGATACGTACCTTGCCGCTGCCGTGCGTATCGGCGGCGGAGTCTAGCGCGCACGCCCGCACCTTCGCTCGGAAGGCGCCCCCGGGCGGCGCGAGGGCCGAAGGTACGTCCGCTGGGCCGCCACCGGTAGGGGCTTTACCAGTAGCGGGCCCAATAAGGACGTTTTTTGGACACGCGTTCATTGGGCACGGGCATCCGCGGTATTCTGTAATAAGAGGAAGTGTATTTAAAAATGATGTTCTTTTATAGCGCCCATTCTCTGAGTCGGAATTTCTGAGTTATGTTACCACGCACGAAGACGAAAATAAGTAGAATAGTGTAAGAAATGAAATTAAAAGAAAAAATAAATTGCTCGTAATTGATTAATCGTGTGTTTCGATGGAAGGATAGTGACGCTGGCTAACATATGAGGTAACAATCTTAGTCATGAGCAGTGCAAGGCAACTATGATCGGCTTTCGGTAGTACCCCTGTTTATATGGAGTTGTTTATAGATGTTCACGGGCAGCAGTGATAAAGAATGGCAGCTTACCATGAAGAGAAGACTATACTTTTTTGTTACTTTCATCTTGTAACCCTTCATATTTCGGTTCCCTTCGTAGCGGCATCATTATTTCTACCTTATAAAAACGGTTCAAAATACACTTATGTATGTATGTTATTGTATCATACAAAAGTACCTATGCTGCTATCGGCGCTACTAATACGAGGACTTCGTCTGAGGTACTTGTGTTTACAATGTTAATACAGATCGCACTGTGAGAACGTTCAAGAATTGGGAACGTTCCTTGTAAAACGTCTCGATTTAAAAAGCTCAGAATGCGAAGACCAAATTTTGTTATTTCCACAAAATTTTGCATTACGTCTCTTTTTATTTTATTCATTAGGTAATCCAACAGCGTTACAATACAATACATAGTAATAAGAAATCATTAAAGAAAAATACAGCCAAAATATGATTACACAAAAAAGGAAGACAATATATGAGTAAACAAAAAGTAAATGCTACTTAACAATATTATAATTATACAAACAAAATTTACCTACATATCTACTTTCAGCAGTTTGTTATATTCTTACTTAACGATATGAGGTGGAATGATACTGACCCACGTATGGTATTCTTTGCGGCGAATGTTGATAGCACGGTGGGGTGCCGTAGTACTGCGGCGGTGGGTACGGCTCGGGTGCGCCGACCATCTGCAACAAGAACCTTTTAAGTCACTTGTTTATGTACAACTTTGACCTTTGATACTCGAATTTTCAAAGTATCTCAGTTTATGGAATCAGGTATCGACGGCAGTTAAGTAATTTGAATATTCGTAGGAGTATAATCGGAGTACAACCTAATAAGTTAAGCTAAATTACTCGTACATGTATAGTAGTAAAATACTCGTACTAGTACATGTTAGAGCAGTGATAGCCGAATGGTTGAAACTCGGCCTCTCAATCGAGGGTCCGACGTTCGAATCCCAGGCACGCACCACTGATTTTTCTAAAATTATGTGCGTATTAGAAGTTAATTATCACTGCATTACGGTGAAGGAAAACATCGTGAGGAAACCTACACACCTGAGAGTTCTTT
>DWTU01000153.1:0-21716 GCA_018251515.1 Cecropterus confusis | reverse complement strand
TAACTAAATAATCATGGCTTATACCAACGTATGTTTTTTTAGGTTTTTTTAATAATCAATTTTAACAGTGTTTACTTAAGCCTATATCTATTTGAACAGATATACTTACATTTAATTCAAATCTTAGAGTTGAGTTAAAATATTTGTTTTTTGCTCAACAAGTAGTGAGTTCCCATAAACATTTGAACGATGGCTTCCGCTATACATGACTTTTATGGCACTGCTGCTCAAATAGTTGTATTGTCGTCGTTATTTGGATTTTTTTCCTTAGTATTATGTAAGTTTGATTTTTCAGGCAAGTTAAATTACTATGTATAGATTGTTTATTATACCTATTAAGATATACCTACATATAATAAAACAAATATTTTGAAATGTTGTATTAATAATTAATAAAAATAAAACATAATTACTCGTAACCTTGTATACAAAATTATGAAACATACTTGCACTAAGAAAAAGGAAAGATAAATCGTTATTTTCCATTTTAATAATATGAAATCCTGCTCTTGTGCAGTCTACCTAATGATATTGACCTTCAAGGTACAGGTTCCATTGAATCTCAAAGAGAAAAGGTCGCATCTTCATTGCCATTATGAGGATTACGTCACACATTTACTTATACATAAGCTATTATTACAAGCTTATTTTTTTTCAAATATTCAGATTTATTGAACAAATAAACAATTTGTACACATCACAAAAAATTTACTGTCAAATTTTGTAACTGAACTTGAAATCATTTATGTCAAGCAATTAATCCGAAAAGGACGTTTGGTGGACGATGCATAAGCTAAGTGGGGTCAAATTAATCCAATATGGCCGACGAACCAAGATGGCCAACAATTTTTTTATGCGCCCCATGATTGGTATGAAATGGGTATGAAATAAAAGAGTTTCCTGATTAAAATACGCGAAAAATATTATTACATTGCGAAAAATATTATTATTATAGATATATACATCTCTTTAGATAAAAAAATTACAATTATTTTTTACATGCATTTTTATTATTTCATAATATGGCGAATGAAATATGAAAATGTTCTCTATAAAAACGTGTTTATAATAGCTATTAAATGAATGAAAATTTACAGAAATACCTACTTTCAAATTTATATTTTATCCGTAAACTCTACTTTTATTGTTCTTCAGCCTTAGCAAAACTATTTGGTTACATATTATATTATGATTTAATTTGGAGTGGATGTAGAACCAAATGTGTTTGTGAGTGTATGACAAGGAATTATAATCATAGCTTTGTTTCTGATCCTGAAAAATATATGATATCTAGGAATTCTTGCACAACACACATCGCAGTTCGCTTACAATCTTTGTAAGGTTATACGAGTATGCGCCCGCGCATCGCGTGGGAATGACTGTGTAATGGACAATGATATAAATTCCACTGATGTTATCACAATTCCTCAACATCCAATTGTCACGAGGACACAAGCATGAGTGGAAACTGCCAACACAATTTTGATTTGTTTATTGTGGACATTCCTTTTTCGGATTATTAAATCCGATGATATATGTATGGAGGTAGTCTTAAATTTATAGATTGGGAATCGATACGTATTCCACTGAATAAATAACGATTAACACTAAGTCTATGGGTACTTGTAGAGATAAGAACATTTACAAATTATACTTCACAGAAATTAATAATTTAGGCTATGCCTGACTGATTATCTAATGTGGACCACTTCTAAATTTAATTTAGCAAATAATATATTGTCTAATGTACCTTCTGTTTTCTTACATAAGAAAGAATCTACATCCAGATATGCAATATTTAAAAGGAAAACACCATACTTCACACTAGTCATACTAATATTATTAAAGTTGAAGTTTGTGAAAATGTATATTTGTTACGTAAAAACTGCTGATGAAATTTGTCTGAAATTTTGCACACGTATAGTTAATGATCTAGATCAACACATAGAATACTGTTTATACTGGTTATTGTCCGAAGCGGGCGGGGCCGCAAGTAAAAGCTAGTAATCAATAATTTTGCCAGCATTTGTATAAACTGAAGTTGAAAAGCATTTAGAAATAATTGTTAAATTTATTTCGTATTTATGACAGGTATGTAAATATTTTACTAGTTTGTTTAGGCTATTGTTCCATGAGCTATGCATAGGAACAAACCCTACCAAGCTATTAAAATAATAAAAAATTATCTTACTTTTTGTGAAGAATTGTTTCTTTACCAATATGAATTGTTTAAAATTGGTATTTTAACTATAGATTATTTATATAAACGCTTTCTACACTCGTAGCCCCACAGTAGGATTTTCTCCTGTGTCGTGGGTGCCATGGACACACAAAAACGAATACACAAACACCCAGATCCAGAACAGAAATCTAAACTCATCGTTCAGATCTCTGTCTAGCCGGGGATCGAACCCGGAACCCAATGCGTGTTAGACCGGTATGGTGACCACTCCACCACGTGGGTCGTCAATATATAGTAATTAAATATGGTAAATAAATTTAATTTAACATTTTATTTAAAGAGATAAATATAGTGTTGAACAAATACACAAAATAAAAGTATACAACACCTGTACCACATATATCCATGGAACCAGGTTTTTTGAAACATGGACTAAAGTGGATACCATCATTACAAAAGACTCCACATTTTATTTTTTATTAAACTTGTATAACCGCGTGAATTCACAAGCAACAACTAGTTATTATATAAAGTTAGCTATATATAGCAGTCGTGTATGTGGGCGTTAGCCTGACGCACGCCATTCTATTCCCCGAAGAGGAAATCGTTATGGCCGGCAAATTGGACCCTAACTACCAGTTGGAGCACTCGGTCCCGGCACGCAGATGTAGGTACTGTTATTTACTTTGAACACGTTTAACGAAATACCAACATGACTTCTTCTAAAAATGGTTTACGTGCTTCTATGTATGTTGTTTATTGTGTTATAGAAAACTAGCGGATCCGACAGACTTTGTCCTGGCTTACCCACGAAATCGTATTGGCCACCCATTTTGAAATCGTATTGGTAAGATGGAAAAGCGTTGATTTATCTTGGTATTTTAATTACCTGGGCAAGTTTGGGCTTTCTTAGGTTTTTTTCTATTTCAAGAACTTGACAACAACGAACACAGAGTAAGAATTCGGTCCAGCCGTTCACACGCGATGCCATGGCCAGGAGAAATAATGATTATTTTTTGTAAACATAGATATATTTAGAAATATTATATCTGTGTTATTCATACGTTTAATAACAAGATTTCATATTTGTAACAATACAATAATGATAGCAACCCACATGGCGTTCAAGTTTTAGAGAATCTTTTACAATTGATAGGGTATATTCATTTTTTTAGATTACTTCGTAGCTTACGTATTCTTTACATAAACGTATAAAATATTCTTAATTATTTTAAGCCTAAAATATAAGTGAATTAGATTTGTGTTTCGGAGTTTCTCGATATCCATAACGAAATACGTTGCAAAGTGGTAATAGATTACTGACGTTCGTAAATAATTCTATAAACGATCCTCCACACAGTCAAAATCGATTACGACTGGTTATTTAGACCACGGATCGTGATCAAGATTCACTGTATATTCACTGAAAGACGCCTAAAGGATATACTTCGAATTAAATATTTTCATTTCATTAACAAATCACGACTCTTCTGAAAAGTTTTTTGAAAATGATTGGTAGAGTCGCCCTTTTTTAACCTAAATATATACAGAAATGAGAACTGAAGTGTTATACGTACCTAAAACTTCAAGGTTGCAAGGCAATGAGTACGCTTTGACGGGGCAGGTATTGCCGCCACACTAATTTCCAACGTGAAGCAGCGCTACTTGCGTTTCGATCGCAGGTAGTGGTTGCCTGCTCACTTATATTTGAGGCCATTTTAAACCTCAAAAGTGCATCATCGTTTATTACTAGAATCTTATAAAAAAATGAGTACACCTGGAAGTCATAAAGTTTATTCACTCAACCTATATCAATAGAGGTTAAAGGACGTTAAATTAGGAATATTGTTATTTTCAAGCCCCGAGATTTTGGTGTCACGTCGTCGTTTCAAAAATAGGGCCATAAACAAATTCATAAGTAGGCTATGCTCTCCTTTTTATGCGATTTTAAGGGGTTCTCCCTTGAGGGAGCACCGGAAAAGTGAAACGCGGCGTAAAACCTGCGGCACCCTTACGGGAAACAAGAGGGAAGCTGGATCTTGACGAAACTTTAAATTATTGGATGCGCCTTCCAATGTTACATTATGCAGAGTATTTGAGATACCGTTGTTAAGAAAAGTACTGGTCTAACAATCGTGTCCAATAGATCAGGTACTTGAAGTCTATCTATTTCATCACCTATATACCTTAGTGTTCTGATAACATACATCTTACTGTAATTCTATATTTTTACCACAGTTATCCACTAGGATTCGGCCTGCTCACGTTCCGGATCTGGGGTTCAAAACTCACCTCTGATTTTTCGAATTATTGTTGTGTGTTAACAAAATTATTTATCACATATGTAGGTATTACAAGTTAATTATTACTAAAAAAAAGCATCAAGACTAGAAGATCAGCTTAATATGTACTTCTTATTCGGACAGGAGACTCGAGCCTAGTAGTAGGCCAGTAAAGGTTTGATAATAATGATATTATTATTATGTCATTACTGAACAGACGTGCTGTATTAGAAAACCGTTGTATTAAGAGGCCACGGGGCTTGACAAAGTTATGACCATCAGTATGGGCCTACGTTCTAGATCCGGTGGCAAATAGAGACCAAACTATTTAAATTAAATGAAATGTCTTCATTTTATACAGCCCCTACGCAAGCACTTATAAATAATTAGTCACAATTTTTTAAACTAACACTGGATTTGAATTATATTATTATGATTTGATTTGGATTTACAAACTTAAGATTCAATATGAGATAAGTCAAAATTATGTACAAACTGCATTGAACTTCTTAAACTATAACAGCATTGCCAAGAAATTAAAATTTAATATTAAATTAGTCAAAGTATATATAAAAAGAGCATATAAATATTGTTATCATAAAACGCAACTTTAATTTCTTACAGAGCAGTTTTAATTATGTCTATGAAACAAATAGTAATTTCATAGATTGTATCAAATCTAGTTTTTTTCTACATATGATCGTCTATTTTAATTATGGGGACGATAAAACCTACCAATCTCCCAACAAAATAAAATAACTTTTTTGCTGGGTACAACAAAAACAAAACCTCATTACTGCAAAAATGTGTAATACAAAAACGACTAACCAGACATTTGAGTGACGAAGCATGTAAGCATATGTAGCGACACAATTCTTACAAAGGAAATTACATTTCATTGTCCATTCGCGCGCAGACATAGAGGGAATTTTAATTCAAAACACAGAGCAACCCATATGCATTAAAATAGGTTTAACCGCAGCCGTTCCACTTTGGAAAAAAAATAAAATAAAACAAAAAAGGCGCGATCCAGCCATACCTCCCGAGCGCGCCGCAAATTCCGCTGGAAAAAATCGTATTTTGTTCGTGGTTTGAATTTTAATTGACATTCAGGCGGCGAAAGCTAGCATCCGGGCAGGATTCGCGAATGTTTCCGACTACGGCACTGGTAGGGTGCGAGTTTGTGCCGTCCACCAGTTGCGAGCAATAAAGTGACGCCACACGTTCGTCACGTCTTAAACACGGTGCGTATTTGCGTAGATAGGAGCTACTTATGAAGACAATGTTCTTTGAAAGACTAGCTTGTTTGATAAAATGAACTACTTGTTCTTATATCTTTTACTGAGGGTCTTAAGTAAAAAGAAACAGCGACTAAAATTCCGCTGTAGTTAGTGATACATAACTTAACCCATAACTTCAAAGCTATGATTTTTCCGTTAAACCTTTCTCTTATTCACAATATTTTTAAAAGATGAGAGTAGCGATGGAGAATATATTTCACCTAATAGAACATATTTACCTCTATTGGAAACTAAGATAGTCACCACATATAATATGTTACTCAGTTCTTGTTAGCCAGTGGAAAAAAATCAGCAAACATTTCCATGAACTGTATAATATAGACACGTATATCGCATATTTTTAATCTGTGCACTTTGTCCGTGATCATCACCTCGCTTATTATTCAGTGGAGTCCATGACAATTTTAATCACTTTATTGTTGCGTCGACATTACGTGTTCTACACTTCATGATGGCGGCTAAATTACAATAAACAATTTTGAGCGCTCATTATTCCCCCGCTCATCACGACTCGGCCGAAATTATTCAAC
Organism: Cecropterus confusis; assembly: GCA_018251515.1. Taxonomy (NCBI): domain Eukaryota; kingdom Metazoa; phylum Arthropoda; class Insecta; order Lepidoptera; family Hesperiidae; genus Cecropterus; species Cecropterus confusis. Next base: position 15,421 of record DWTU01000153.1, on the reverse strand, counting down.
ACAAAACCACGGTAATGTCGAACGTCCGCGAATAATAATTGAGAAATAACCACCAGACAGCCTGCTACATTTAATTTAGCGCCTCCGAATTCAGTACAATATTGAGACGATTAAGAGGGTCTTAATTGTGGCGTACTAACAAATTGCAATGGAATATCTCACTACTGAAGGGCCCTCAATTTCTTAGGACAGTGAGTTTATTGCGTTATAATCATACTGACGAATAACGGGCATTAATGAAATAAAAACAATTACTTTAAATATTTTTTTTTTTTAATTTCAATTTTCATGTGCGAATTTTTGATTTATCAATAAACAACACAATTAATGAACATTCTCTTGAATAAAGAAATGCAGAAACTATATTTTAAGAAATTAAACGTTGTTTTTAATTACAGATATCATGACATCATTATCAACAACATCAGGACATTGTGCTTTACTTTCATTGCAACGCAAACACCCCAGTTCGATTACCTTGTCATGCGGATTAAAATGCTGACGCATGCGGCAAAACGGAAGAGAAAACCAATACATGTATGATCGCGCCGTTGACATTGGGTGACTCCGGCAGCGATGCAAGAGATTTGCAACACCGCCGCCCTACCGCTCGACAGTAACCCCTTGGTCCGCAAAATAAAATGTGAAGAATTCCCTATTAGAGGGAAGCAGGCCGCTAGAGTTGGCATGGGGGTGCGCGATGAGATGGAAGAGGAGTTCGCTGTGAAGACGAGGAACACGCCACCCATGGGGCCGGCGCCGGGGCAAGAGCACCCGCGCATGGAGCACGGCGGGAACGGCTTCTGGCTCGCCGCGGTCACGGCAGCCGGCGCGCCGCATCCCATGCTCGACACCTGCACGGAAACTGGCTTCATCAACAGCCAGCCCTCGATGGCCGAGTTCATGACAGCTCTGCCCCAACTGGGAGGCGGCGAGCTCAGTCCGCAGCACACGCCGCCAGGGTACCCTCCCGACCTGCCCTCTCCCGGTGGCGGCCTCAACGTGCCCGAGTACCCTTGGATGAAGGAGAAAAAAACGACTAGAAAGAACAGCCAACAAGGTGAGTGCTAATAATTTCGAGATGTTACTGCTTTTATGATGTAGTTAACTGTAGTTCTATAGTGAACGAGTGGACTAATTTTAATGTAGTAATGCAGTGGTCTGCCAACTTCTAGAATGTTTATCTTTTAACGCGATCGCATGTTGGTTGCCAACATCAATACGCAAGTGAATAGCTCCTTCGTCACAACGACGTTTCGTTTCGTAAGTGCGCCTAACTGCCGCGTGAATAACGTCGGAATTATTATTGAGCCTTTCAACGGCAACAACAAATGGCCATTCAGCCATTGTGTTCTGGTTCACGGTCCCAGAATTTCTTTAATGAACATCAAATTACTCCGAAATATTGAATTGTATGGCGCGACGACATCTCATGTCTGTAGGTAACTGTTGTTAGCGGTGTGGGAGTGGAGCCGGCATTATCGGAAGCAGCACCGCGTCGCCCGCCGCCAACATGCCGTGTAACGGAACGGAATATTCGACATGCACTATAACCACAAATTATAAGTGAGAACATTTTAGAATACAATTTTTTACATGCCGACTTGTCATGTAAATATTAGGTACGTAGATGCTATGTACGTATGTTAGTAATGAAGCCAATTAACGTACATCCGCAAATATCAACGCATATAAAGGTACAACACATAATTATAGACTTGAAAATGTACAGTTGGTAATATCAGTGCAAGGCAGGAAAAGATACGGTATTTATTATCTTGCTCAATAAAAGCTACTGTCAATACATTTGTAACAAAGCCAAAAAACACTGACGCGCTACCGCTTTATTTTTGCACAATCAAACGTCATAATAGCGGGGATCATAGGTCGAAATGACCCGAAATTTGTCGCCGGGACAAAACGCTCTGCGGAGAACAAAGGCGATGGAGATGATCCATCACAATCCGCCTGACGTGAGAGAACGTGACCTCACCTGGTCCCATACATCATGTAGAAGCGCGTTACATCGATATCAGTGTCAGAACACAACATTCGCACAACTTATTACCCTTTTATGTAATCGAGGTCAGTATTGCTAAGTATATTGATATTGAGCGTTTTAAAATTCTGCATTCTTGAATAAAATTTGGGGAATATTGAGGCGGCTCTCTTTTGTTATTCAACTGTCCTAAAAGAAGAGTAATATTTACGAGTGTGTCTAAATATATTTGGACTTATTGTAACTATTTCTTTGGCACACTATATAGCCTTGATGGATCTTAACATATGAGATGCTGTTAGTTTTTTTTCTTCAAAGCGTCATAATCTATTATGTATGTGGCTTTCATAGCAGATATTTACTCCAACAAATTTTACTACAAATTGTTATAATTCCTAATCGCGTACGTGAAAATCTCAGTTTAATAAATTATGTGCGAGTATCTGGTGTTTAATAAAATGTTTATAAACTGCCTATTCAACACTGAACTGCATTGTCATCATAAAAATAAATATGAGTATCTATTAAAATTACGTAATAAATTAAACATCATCAGTATTAAATGACTATAAATAGAGCTTTTCCCCTCAATGGGTTCTTAAGGTGAATTGACACTTAAAAATACATTTGTACTGAATTTTTGAAAAAATATACATTACGTATTAATGTTACAAACGAAGTAATATAAAGAAATAAGATAAAACAAAAGCAAACATTAAACGACAATTATGTCTCAAAAGATTCTTACAGCTCTTAACCGCGTTATGAAGAATGTTTTGATATTTGAACACGATTACCGGTGGCACAGAAGCGCCCCCTGTGGCGCGCCGCGGGAGGCCGCGCCGACAGCAGCGTTAACAATCCACTGGACACTGTCGCTACTGGGTTCACCAACCTTGATGAGCTTCTACACTCTACAATACATGATAACTATACGAAATGATACGTATGTTTGATAAGCTATACGAACTATATTTGACTTACTAAACTTAATAATTTTTTTGTTCCTTACTCATGACAATTGATAGTATTTTTAAAATTATAAGTTGAATAGTAAACATTTCGTATTGTTTTATAAAACTTTACTATTGCATGCCCTATTATACAATAATACATCGCGCAACATTGTATTCGTACCTCTTATTATTCGATATATCATATACCGATTTTTCACTGTCATCTTTTATTATATATTATACGATGAGTCGCTTTAGGCATCACATAGTAATGTGTTTACATTACAGTTACACATTTACACAAGAACACATTTACTTTTAGATATTTTATCGACAAGAACTTGTGAAGTTCTATATTTTTGACTAGTTATGATATCCATGGAGACGTTATAATTTAAAATATATTTAGTATCTGTAATTTCTTAAAAAAAATTAAAAAAATACATAAATCTGACTGGACTTTTTAGGAGTTTGCATCAAAATATTAACATAATAAGTGTGATTATAAAAAAGTAATTCCTCTCCCCCTTTTTTTCTTTTTTTCCTCTCCCCCAGGAGCCACTTTTAAAAATTATATAGCCTGAGTCACTTTGCAAACTGAGTCGATTCCAATGATATGCCACATGGCACAAGCCGTCTAGCCGTTAGGGCTGTAACGCGTGCCATAAAAATGGACATACATGCAAACATACACACGCTCGAAAAATACTATCCTCCTTCTGACACAGTCAGGTAAAAACACGAGGCGATAATGAATACAATGTCGTAAATCCGAATTCATGTTTCCTAACTTCACATTCATATATCTAGTGTAATATAATAGACATATCGACCGACCTGCGTCGCCATCCGACACAAAACCATTACGGAACACATTCGGATTCTTATTCTGTCGTGTCTTTATTCGATTGATACTGAGATAGTGGTTGGCACAAGCGCGGAGCGGCCGTGAACCGCTACCGGGGGTAATCCGTCACTGTCAGCGATATCGAGCGATGCACGCCCGCTCTATGCAACGCTCAGACGCTCCAAACTTAGATATTGGATTTAACAACTTTTGACTGATTCCGCTAAATGACAATGCGTTCTATTCTGCCTTATCCGTTACATATTTTGGGATATCCGTCTGACTTTAAATAAAGTTGTTTTGTCCTAAGCTGCTTTTACTTCGTTAAATTAACTCAAGTATGTAGTCTCAAAACTCCAGTAAGCACTTATAGCGCTAACTTAATTATTAAATGCATATTTTCAATACTTATATAATTACCACCTTTTAATTTAATGTCATTAAGGTAATTTCATTTTCGGATAAACACAAATTAAAGTGATTTTTTCGTTTTATTGGGGTTGACACACGTGATACTGTAATACTCTTGTTAGTTTTGTATGAAGGATCCTACCTTGTTCAATATGCTTCTCATAAAAATCAAGTATAACTATAAAGTTTCTTAAATTACTTCGACGTAGCAATTCGTTGACAAGATGTCTTTTGATATTTAAGGCCCCGCGTGGCGGAGCGGTTACATACCTAACACACAATGGGTTCCGGGTTCGATCGCCGGTCAGACAGACATCTGAAGGATGAATTTAGATTCTATTCTGAGTCTGGATGTTTGTGTATTCGTCTTTATGTGTCCCACGATACAGGAGAATATCCTAATGTGGGGCTATGAGTGTTGAAAGCGTTATATTGGTTTTATGTTGGTATTTAAAATTAACCAATTTGCCAAAGCAACAAAGAATAGATGCAATTACAAAATTAAGTGAAATGCTCGACGAGCATGAGATTAACTTTACAAAAAATCTAGTTACTGCACGTATGCAGCTGTGTTAATAAAAGCCACTTTCTTGACATCGAGGATAGGTATCTAGGGACGTGAAACAAATTGTTCGCACGACCACGCCTCCGGCCTATCTCGAGGAATCGAAATTAAAATGAACGCCCTGACACGATCGATCATTCCGATTCATCTTTAATACAATACCGTATTATTTTTGCACTGTCTCAATTTGTTCAACCTTCACGGGACGGTGAGTGACGTGTGATAGGGACTCGATTTATGTTCTTTATTCCGATCAAAGTTGCTCACGCCGAAGTGTAACGAAAATGTAATCTCATATTACTCGTATATCCATTTCTTTTCTTATTATAGATGTTCTTTAAGTACCAATATTATAATAACATTAAAATTCGTCTACTCACTTGCCGTTTGCTACACACATTAAGACTGCTACAAAATTAAGTATCTGATATAATATGACGATTAGTAACAACACACCAGTGATCTTGTTTAATTAGAGCTACTACATCGAAACTTTTCAGTTGATGCCACGAATATCATAATGTTACTTCATCCGTTAAAAGTCATATACTCGTAACAATGCATATTCAGAAAAATATACTTCAAAACAGCTACAAAAATATCAATAGTCATTCGTATAGATCATACTAGAAATATAGTATATTTTCCGTACAAAATGTAGCAATGTCACAAAATATTATATTTTAAGAGACAAGCGCTTTATAATTAGCTAAACAGCACGGAAATAGCCGCACCATGTAAACTGGTTAGTGACAGGCGGAGCGGCGAAATCGCGTGTCTCGAAAGGTCGCGGTCTGTAACTAAACAACTGAAATATTCACCGTAACACGAAGCCATTACGGTAATGATGATGGCATGGGAATTCTGTCATTCCGCATCTTTACTTATGGATGATACTAATAAATGTGAACTATTAATTTAATTTTGGGAACGCTACATTCTCCTTTTTCTATTCGTTCCGAGTTTTAGACTACGATTTGGCAATGAGTCAAACAATAACGACTTGCCGAAGTTTAGTGAAAGCGAAAACAAAAACACTTTCGTTTCTCTAACACAATATCGAGGTACTTGTTGCAGCAAAAAATTAGAGCATAACATATCCAATGAGGCAGGTAGGTTCATCTTTGTCTATGGGCACTATAGACGAGGCTGAGGCAATAAATCTTTTGGCCGGTGTTCTTTGATTTATGTGAAAAATGACCGTAAATTTGAGGTTAGGTCGATCGACACAGGGCGGGTTCTTTGGCCGGACGGAGATGTCTCTCCCCAATTACCCACTATTGAACCTTGGAAGTAATTTTGAAAATTGCCCTAAATGTATTAAGCTGGAAATAATTCCATATCGAAATAATTATACAAAATACATGTAATATGTATTTTTAATTTGTAAAAAGAAATATTTTAAATTTTGTCAAAATGTCAAAATTCAATATCAAAATTGTGTAAAAAGATTTAAATCTATAATTTTAATTCTCACATACAAATTTGTTAACAAATATCTAGAAATACTACAAACCAACTTTTTGGATTAGAGTATTATAAGTAAAGTATGTACTCAACTATCAGCATACGTTAAAAGTTAACCAATTAAATGGAAATTACAAACTTACATAGACCGTAATTTTGTGTAAGTCTTTCAAAAGTTTTGAAGACTAATTATAATAGACACCTCTAAGCTCAGTAACGCCTCAATAAACATTTTTTTTTACAAAGAATGTTTTAAATACATTAGCAGTAAATCGTCATGATTTAAGTGCTGTAACCTCTTTTTAATACTATTTTCAATAATAGATATTGAATGTTTTTACGCCATATATATATTTAGATTTTATTGTTATTGAATCCCAATATAAATAAATAAAGAGTTCCTCATTAAAAAACCTCAAGCTATATAATAGAATTCTAGAAATATAAATCTGTAATGGAGACTATGGGCCTTACTATGTGAAAAACGATTACCCATAGATTTATAAATACTTAAGTCCTTAATCTTTACTAGAAATACTTAAGTTGATTCCAATATTGTATGCGAAGCTAATTATCTACAAAAAAAGTATACACGTATATATTCGTATAGTACGTATAATCAAAACTTAATTGCCCAGAAAACGCCTACACAGGTAGAACAACGAACTCGACGGCCTCTAAATGAATGTTCCAGTAGCGTCTAAATAACAATAATTTCTTCCATAATGAGTGTATTCATGGGCTGTCAATACATCCGCGTTATGATTTACGCGCGGTAACACTTTCACCTCGCTATATCATCCCCGGGACATAAATCAATGCGACAAGCGGCGGCCCGTGGCCCTTTATCGCCGATTCCGACTTCGGAATACCGAGGTTAGGACGTGCCAATTTCGTAAGCTTTAGGGTCCGGTGTAAACCTTACAGTCGATTTCGTTGAGCTTAAAAGTTACCATTTTATGAAGATTACGTAATTTTTAGGTACCTAATTAAGTCCAAACATAATACGCCTAACTGGCTATTGACAGAATTTGATAGTTGACACGACAAATAATATCAGAAAAAATATTATGTTACACAAAAACATTGTAGTAGAAAGATAAAGTTTACAATACAATTTATGAAGAAAACTTACAAAACGACGAAATCAATTTCACTTTTAAGAATACCACACAAATTAGCGTGTCGAATTTCTTATTTACATCTAAGCATATCGCGGCCTTACATGCAACCTGCAAAGCGAATAAACAAACAAATAATGCGTAATCCGCCTAAGCCACACAAAGACCAATCAATAAATCATTGGAAGGGCCTAAGGCGCCGGCCTTTGTCCCTCTATTGTCGGCGCCGATTTTTACAGCAATTAGAGACACTTACCTGCCGAACTGTGGTAATCCTATTAGAAGAACGGTGAGCGAGACAAAAGCTTGGTAAAAAATTAGAAGCTATACCGAAGCTACCTATTTTTTTCGTAAGAACCTTGAAAATAAAGTCATAGGTGTGTATCAAGAATTATTTATTACTAAAATGTAAAGTTTAACATGCTGGCGAAGTAAGATTTCACCGATTATTGTGATTATTATAGATTAAGTATAGGATATACCCATTCAAATATGTCCTGGGTACGGTAACTTCAAAATATTTTTCATGGCCATCGCAGGAAATGATACAATATTTAATACTAGCACTACTTAAAAATCTATGGTGTCAACTGTAACATTAATAAAGATTACAGCCCTATTGAATCAATCCGAAATCTCACACGGCAGCGTGGGCGGTCATTGAACAATAAACGCTATGACTAAACACTTCTTATATTTCATCATTTAGCATGTTAGTTAGAGGTTAAGTTAGTAATATAAACTATTATATATCACCCCTTTTTCTTCTCATCATATTAATTCATCTTAGCTAATAATTCACTCTACAAAATTTTACATGAATCAATTTCGCATAGTGGTTAATCATTCCTTGTAATAAATTATTTAAACGCGAGAAACAATATTCCTATTTAACGGTGGATTGTTAAGCGTTTCCCACCCCTTTTACGATTCTCGAGTGAGCTGTTTGGTAGTTGTAAACTGATTTATCATATCAGCGGCAGTTCGCTAAACAAGCATCATCTTACACGCATAAACCCTCGTATCACCGCGATTGTCCGATGAAGCAAAACATTTTCGACAATATGCCTCTTAACTTGAAGCTCATATTCTACGGAAGCATATAGGATGTCTTCGCTACCATCTGATACGCGAACATCGTAACCGCCGCGGTATCTTTGAACAAAATTACGTCTTAAATTTTAGGGTTTACGACGATATTTGCATGCACTGGGGCGTCGTTTGTTCGTATCTCAAGTCGACGTGCAGAAGCTGTCTGAGACGAGGGTGCAATGTATGGTGTTGTCCGGTTTCCGGACACGCTCGCCGGTAATTAACTAAGTTTCAAAGTGTTCTACATACTGCTTAGTTATGAACTGATATCACTACATGTTAAATACACTTTAAGTGTTCTTAATGACATCAGTCTTACAATACTTACATTAGTTACATAGTTAAGTACAATATTACAACGCCAGATAAAAGATCATTTATCTTAAGCGAACAGTATCCCCCTGTGATAAAGTTTACCTTAAAATAAATAAGATTAATATTGGTATGTTATGCAAATATTAATTTGCTTAGTAATATTATAAACCAGTTTAAAGAAATGTAAAACATAAAAAAAAACATTAGAACTTCATCCCTAACACGAATCAAGTTTTGCCACAGAATTGTTTCAGTACTCGTACCCAATGATTTGCAGATTTACGTAAACATAACGTAACACTTCCCATGACAACACCTCAAACACACATATTACGAGTCAGCGTATAAATCAAAGCGGAGCATCTTGGAGTTAAGCCGCAAAATCCGTTTAATCATCTCGCAGGTTATTAATAACGGCTTTGAAATTAAACAATAAATTTGGCGGGGCTAATCGCGCAGCACGGCCGCAAACCAACCGCTCGCTGAGTCAACATTTATAGAGACAAATTGTTGCACCACTAACACGGCCTCTACGATGTATTAATCTTGAGCTACGCCGCTACGCTGCGCCGTAGTCAGGGGACGCCACCCCGGGCGACACTTAACTAAATGTTTTACGGTAAAAGCTCCCTCTACGAAATCAAGCTTTTTAAGGAATCGTATTGATTTGGGGTAACACCGTATTCAAATTCTGTCGTTATTAGACGCCGGCTATATCTACCGAAGTTACGTAAAATATAAGATTTATCAAATTCTTATTAAAATTAAATTAAAACCGGCTAAGGTGTGCTTTACGTACCTGGTAAGCAATAGTAACAATCATAAATTTATTTTGATAAATTGTTATTTATAACGGATTAAAAATTATAAATCACAGCTTTCATGCATCATTTATTAAACACTCTCATTACGTAACCGTTTTACTGAGTGACAGACACGCTAAGCTAAATGCTCGTTTACGATACGTCGCACTAATAAAGGCTTAGACTTGTTTACATTAACGACATTTATTTGATACGTGCTATTACTTCGATGTTAGATTTTATTCAGGCGTCAATTTACGAACAAACGTTGTAAACGATTGAGATTAATATAACAGCAAACATGTTGACGCCTTTGAACTATTTATTAAAACTTCACACATAGAACAGCAAAGCTTTACAAGATGTAAGGAAGAAATATTCATGGAACAAAACTGCATGCAAATCAGAATATGCATGGACTAGATAGTTAATATCGTAACTTGCATGCAAGAAGATTGGTATACCAATCTATCGATATTCGACTTTGCGTTGCATTAGCGATACAAAAAATAATTAAATTAGAATTTAATATTACTATTAATGATGTAGTTCAACCGCGCAGGTGCCACCGCCACATATATTTCTAGCGTGAAACAGTTCTTGCGTTTCGGCGACTATGGCGCCCATCTTTGTCGCCTGGAGTAGCAACACATGTGTGATCGACTTCAGATAGAACCCTTGTTATATTTATAGCTGCTTACAGACGTCCATGGGCGGCAGTAACCACTTACCATGCAATCTGATAAAAAAATAAAGAAGAAGACAACTGTATATTATTTTTAAATGACAATCCTTACCGCTACGTATAAGTGTTACCGATCTAGGATTACTTCGCTACATAAACCAAAATAAAGATGACCGTACACCAAGATCCCCAGAGGAGAATGTAGTTGTTTATGCAGCGCTGGGGTCCGTGACAGTACTGGCTAAACGTTGCGCTGACGGTGACTAATGACTGATGCACTAATAGTTGTGTCGCATTCGCCGCCGCGCACACCATATATCATGCGAGGGAAATGGGGAGAGAACGTTCTATCACTCCCCAACGTGATAAGGTCAAGAATCGGCTAAGGTGGAACATGTCAAAGAAATCCTCCGTTTGTATCTTGTATAAGCATAACTATGCTATTACTTATGTAAAAAGTAGAATAATCTAACTTAGCATAAAAGCCTAATGGTGAGTAACTTGACCTTTAACACGATTCAGGCGTTGGAATCCTTCGTCTCTGATGTCTCTGTGTTTTAGAATTTTGAAATTTGAATTCTCATTTATTTTAACAATAAAGGGTAATATGTGCAAGGAAACTTAATTGTCTGAGAAATCATTAAAAATGCATAAAGGCGTAGTATCTGCCAGTCCGTACTCAGTCAGTCAGCAAGATGGACTATCGTCTAATCCTAATCCTTGTCTCCCTAATAGAAAACCCCTACTCAGGCGGTGCAACAGTGAGAAGATGATAATAAATTAACAGCAGTTTATAACAACAATTTTGTTTATTTTTTTAAGTAATTAATGTTCTCTTAGAATAACTCTATACACGTACATGGGTTAATGCACACAAATATATATATTGTAAATACCTATACACCATGGCTTGTTAAGGATTGTCGCCTTGTCACGTTGCTCGACACGAGGGTGTTAATTTTCTAAGACCCCAGGCACTAATGAAAGCTTCTACTTACCGCTGACGACCCGATGCTTGCTCCGATTGGCACACTTCAAAATATTTCGGGAGTAGTATAATTATATGCACATAGATTAATTATATTAATGCAATAGAATAATAAATTGATGTCTAATTTTTATTAAATGACGGTAGTTTTGTTCTTTTCAATAATTTTTTAATGAAAATGTAATAAAGGAAATACTACTAAAAAGTTACAGAAGCTTCGTAGTATGCTACCCACGCGTAAATTCTATTATGCAAAAAAATGGTACAGTTTCGAGACCTGTACCATTTTTACAAATAATTTTAATTTTATAATCTCGTGCATAATTCGCTATGCGCCTGTTGAAATAAGTAATGTGTCTATTGTACATGCATATTGAGATTTACACGGGTAGAGTTGTCACAAGGGTGTTAATTTGCTAAGACCCGAGGCGCTAATGAAAGCTCCAACTCACCGCTGATCCCGATCCCTGCCCGATAAACGCAAGCAAGAATCTCGCAGGAAATTGCCCTATTCACCGAACACCTCGTTCACGCCTAAGTTTTAAAGTGACTTAAAGATTTTATAAATGTAGCATATATCCATAAGTTCTATGTATTTAATAAAATTTTCAGTGGAAAAGGTATCCCTTTTGTATTGAATAAATGTAATTTAAGTTTAATGCCGCCTTAGTTGAATTGCTGCTAATTGATCGAAAACGAAAAATCTTAACTTTCATAATAGTTAAGGTCGCCTTAACTATTATAGAAAGTTTAAAATTTTTAAACTGATGTCACTAAACAAACAAAAATAAGTAAATGTAAGGAAAAATGTACCATTTATACATATTTAGAAACTATATTCATATTTCTACGTCCTAAACTGAAAAGGTGTCACAGCACCTTCGTTAAGTACAGTTATGTAAGGATTCAACATTTTGAAACATTTTAATCATAACTCAATGGCCATCGTTGACAAATAAAGCTCTTAATTAAGTATCATTTCATAAAACGTTTTCTCCCACACAACGCGCGCCCCAGATCGCAATATTGAGAGAGCGATCGATTCACGAGGGAATCACTCCGCTTTGAAACTAATTTGATTTTAGCATATTAAGGAATGGGGGGTGATACGAGTGTAAGGAGCGCGTCTTGGCCCACCCCGTAATAACGAAAATGATGTAAGGTGTGCCCTTAATATCCATCACACGTCCCCGTATTTGCTTATCTATGAAAACACGGAAGTGTAAAAATCGTCTGCGGCTACAGAGGGTTACGTACACCCTAATAGTCTCTTGTGTTTAGCGCGAGTACTTAAGATTATTAATTCACGAACGACTACGATTTAAAGCGAGTTTGGATAACTTAATAAGGTAAGGAGACGTAAGTACATCATAAAGCTAGAGTACGTTATTTCTGGGGTGAGGTGGTTCTAGCGTGTGTTGGTTCGGTGGAAAGGTGGCGGCCGATTCACTTTCATACTAGGACCATTATAGGCCTCGGAAGTAGCACCACGTCTGTGATTGCCTTCAGATAGAACCCTTGTTCTGTGTGATAACGCTTACAGAACAAGGGTCCTGTCCATGGGCGGCAGTGGCTACTTACCATCTGGTACTCTACCAAATGCTCGTTTGCTACTTCAAACTTGTAAAAAAATAGAGATTCTTCCATAGACATAAAGACATTTTATCCATATTATTTAATTTTTATTTTACTTAAAATATCATACTAAACATTATGTTTGAAAGTCTTTTCCATAAATTGGTACTTTTTAATGCGTAAATATATCAAAACTCATTACTTCGTACGTGCATCTACTTATTTATATGTATAATACTTCCATAATATATTTTCATACATAAAAGCTCGGACAAAAACGTAACTTCCATTAAAATTGAAATTATTTACATATCACTACATCACACGTTTTATCACTCACATTTTAATTGTGTTTGAAATTACGAGAATTACAATCCACACCACTGTTTATCTGATCCAGTTACGCAACGAAACCCAGTGCCAACAAACTCATTTAACTTTGCGATTTTCCTCAAAAATTCTGCTACGAATATTCCGCTTCGATTTTATTGTCTTCCGGTGTCCTCCTTTCACGATACATTTGTTTTATTTATCACAATTCGGGGATTAAAGGAGGTTCCAAACTCCAACCGCTGCGGTAATCTGTATATCTTTTAAAGTTTTTGGAGTCAATTCCGAGTCTTTGTGTTGGATAGGAATACCAAACGTTTGATATTAGATAACTTTTCTCGTTGTACTTATGAAACTCATATTAAAAATAATAAGTTAGAATTATAAACCATGATTAATGTGATGTTTTATTTCTATTTTCTACTCGAAGAAATAAATAAAACTAAAATGTCCATCTATAATTTGAAAATATGTTTTTTTAATTATAGATACTTAAATATAAAATAAAAAAAACAAACATTTTTTTAATTTCCTTATCATATGTAAAATCCTCATTGTATACATGCTAATATTCTAAAGTCTTTGAACTATTAAAAAAACCCACAGATACGTTAACAACTTTTGACTATTGGTTATAGGTACATCAATTGTAAACGGATTTTCACTAAAACAAATTTTAGTTTAAAGTCTTACATACGTAATTTTATATTTCACACAAACATACAGTAAAAACGAACACGAACTAATAACAGTTTAAAAATACCACTGCTTTATATATGATATTATATTATATGATAATTAAAAAAATCACGTCCTGATTTAATCTCGTAACATTTGGTATCACTACAAAGGCGGGGTACAATACAATCAAACGGTAGCAAGAGTCGCAGGAAATAAACGTAGCGGAGGGTAGATACGCGAACGCAAATGTTACCGACCTCTGAAAAGCTCTCAATCGGATGCTGCGCTACATAAATAAGACTGGATGAAGGTGCCCTTATCTGTGGACATTTGACACTCTACCTTTGAATGTAGCGATCGTGCAAGACCGTGTTATAAAATGAACAAAGTAGAGCAACTGTCCTTTTTATGTCCTCTCAAATACTTTTCCTCGAAAAAGGCTAAAATGAATAACATTTTTACACGTTCGAAACTTATTAAGTTTGTTGATAATCTTATTAATTTTGAAGTGGAATACATTCCTACATAGCATTTTACTAAAGGTAAATTAATAGTGAAGAAATAGTAATGCCTACTAGGATCGACACACTTTAAATAGAAACCCCACATTTATCCCACACATTTTAAATAGAAAAATATTCATCTTACTCTAACGAGTCTCATCTGCTTTCTACTACTAATCGTGTCGTCATGAAACATATCTACAAATCTGTATCGTTCCTAATAAGAAACAATGAGTGATGAACTTTGTATTTTTAAAATATATATTTCCTTTTTTTGACTAATACCGATCTGAAAGTATTCTTTTTAAATGTCAAAGCTAAATAGTACTCTCTAATTAATATTTACCAATTCCTGAGATGTCATCACCGATGTTTATTTCTATGGAATCTCATGATTGACGAGCAATGTACCTAAGACGCTCATATGTGACATTTCAACTGAATCCCCAGAGATATCTACGTAGTGACCTTATCCACGTAGTGTCTCAACTTAGACAACTACTATAAGGTGTCAATACTAGATGTCCATAAGCAGGCGAGACTTATCATAAGATGCATTACATGCTTATTTACCACTTCCTGTACATAAAAAGATATCTAAGAATTTAATTCGACTAAAGCGGTGGCCCACAGAGATCTGTTTATTGAACCGCGAAGCATTTGTAATCGTTTAATACCCTCAATTCTTTATCAGTACGGGGGTGTCGTATTTACCCCGAGTCACCCCCACGCCTTTAATGTATAACTTGACGAAAGCTCTGATTATCTCAATTGATACCGAATACGGTATGTATTGCTAAACATATTCGGAATGAAGTCTCAAGTTATATAAGATACCCTGTTACCGAATCTACGAAAAGGTACGTATCTACTATGTTGCCAAATAAATTTGGAATGAATTCATAAGTTGTGGTCCTACTTGTTTACAAGTGTATAAATTATTTATATACATATATAAAAATTGTACCTAAAATTCCGTCCGTCAACCCATTATTGTCCCACTGCTGGCACGGGTCTTCTTTCAGATTGAGAGAGCTTCAGGCCATAGTCCACCGCACTGGCCAAGTGCGAATTGGTAGACTT
>DWTU01000152.1:0-21730 GCA_018251515.1 Cecropterus confusis | reverse complement strand
GAATAAGTCCATCACAGATTATATTTATTTGTTATTATATAATAGGGGAAATCAAAAAGAAACATTTTTTGATTAATTAAAGAAACAAAGGGTTTGGAGTTGAAAAAAATCGGAACAAAATAATAATAAAATATACTTACATGATTGCAATTTTGAGAGTCAGAAATTTGAAATCAGCATGAGATATACAAAAAAGAAAAGAAATTTACCACATGGCTCCGAAGCTACAAGCCTATTGACTTGACACTGTCGACACCATAATACCAGCATCAATTTGAAAATCTCCTCCAATTTCTGCCTTAAACTCCCACTCGGCTTACTTAACACTCCTCTAACTAAAATATGGGAAAAGAAAAAATCATGAATGAAATGAAAATAGTACAAGAAACAAAACATGAAACAAGTTTGAAAATGTACTATCAACATTACGCAAAGAACAATACTTACAGGTTTGTCCCATTTTCCGACGAAATTCCGTCCGACGAAACTTGAACTTGACTACTAAATATTGACCTGTTTCACACCAAAATCCCTCACTGATCCAAAATTACGTCATTCATAAACAACGAATGGCCTGAACACGGCCGACGTCGAATCAATATAAGTAAACCATACGAAGTCTACGTTACGATATATACCGTCCAGCCACAAACGCGCGTCTACACCGACTGAATGATGACGTTGGATATCTAAGCGAAATTAAAATTAGTCCACTTCAGACCGGTCAGCGTTGGAAACACGTTAAATTTTCCGACCAAAATGTTCTCTACTTTTACAATTGTATGTTAGTTTTTATTGCAAAGTATGATATTAATTATGAAGTAATAAATTTAAATAATTTTGCGTCGTATTCTCTAACAATGTTTTGGGGTAAGTCCATAAAACATCGTTGGTCATGGGTTATGACGTCATGACTATGGCGAGGCAATTATTCTTGTGCCAATAAGTAGACATAATCAAAAGAATTCAGGGGCCGTTCTGAAAATAATAGGTGATTCTATTTAAATAGTGAGAGTAACAGAAATAGTCGCATACGCGTCACTGTTTAGAAGTGGAACGGTTATCGCACGTTCCGTGTTAATGATAGTGTCGTAACGTGCAAAATGCAAATTAAAAAAGTTATTTAATCAATATAACACTTGTAAATAAAATTGATTTTATTGTTATCAATTTGTGAAGCGGCGACAGAATTATTTTCCTCTCTGTTGCAACAAAATGGAATGGTTTGAAAATAGGCTATTTATTTAAGTATAATAAGTATATTTCATTTGATTTTATTGATTTGTTTCATTTGTATATATTGTATATTATTATAGTTATCGTAAAAACCCGTAAATATATTTTTTACAGTATAAATACAATAAGTGAAATAAAAGTTTAAATAATATTAAATACCACAAAATATGTGACAAACTTCCTCGAAGTACTATTTGAAATCTTGGGTGACAAAATCTTGCTCTCATTTTTATTTTGAAAATGTACATTCATATGTATATTTACGATTAAATGAATCTGAATACTCATCGTCCTCTACAAATTATTGTGACAGAAGCAGATAGTAAAATTTTAAAGTATCACCGTGGTAAGCAATATTAAATACACTTTAGAAAATAAAAATGAATTTATAATTTAATCCAGTCATTGTTATTAGGAAGTATATTTATCCACATTAATAAAATATAGTGTAAAGAATTAGTAGTTAAGATAAAATACGCGTTAATATTTTGTAGAAGTTCGGAACGTTTCTTCAACTTTATAATATTTCTAAATCTGACTAATGTTTTTTTTGGCAATAATGACATTAACAATGTGAAGCAAATTTCAAATTACCAGTGCCGTTATACAATTTTAAAAACCAATTATACATTTTCAACCTACTAAGTTCCATTATACATTTTCAACCTTTATCGTCACTTCTTGATAAGTTGAAAATCGGTAAGTGTATTATGTAGGTACGAGATGTGGATGTACAACGTTGCAGACGGTCATAGTGCGGAGTGTAGAAAGCGTTATTTCTACGTAAACTAAATAAGACTGAATGACTGCATTATAACTATCTGCATGGTTCGCTAGATAGCATCAAAATAGATATAATATTTTATCGTATACGGGCGTCATATCAACCTAACTTTTAGGATGATATTACGGCTTAATTGAATACTGAATTGAATACTGAATCAAATTCTTGAACACTTAATTTCAATATGATTATTAAATGAGGATACTAGGTATTCCTAGTTTTTTCTAGGTTATTACCGCGGTTTCGCCCGCTTTGTATGCATGGTAATGGGTATCCGTGTTAGTCTAGATCATAAACTATCTGTGTGCCAAATTTCAACAAAATTCGAAAAAGAATTACAAACGTAAATATAGCCCCACAAGCTTTCGCATTTATAATATTAGTAAGATTAGATCTTGTCCTCACTTTGTACAACACTTGCACTTTCTGTGACGACGTTATAAACATAAACATAAACGCTTTGAAAGTTATAAACATAAATATAAACGCTTTGTACATTCAAAGCCCCACACTAGGATTTTCTCCTGTGTTGTGGGCGCCATGGACACACAAAGATGAATATAAACACGAATACAAACACTCAGCCCCAGAACAGAAATCTAAACTCATCATTTAGATGTCTGTCTGGTCGCTGACCGAACCCCGGACCCACTGCGTGTCAGACCGGTATGGTGACCGCTCCACCACGTGGGTCGTCGTCGTCGTGGGTGGTTATAGGTAGGTAACTGGATTAGTATATCGTCACCAAAAAGTTCACTAGGGTGTCCTGTATGTTAAAGAAATTTCAAGAGTGCCTGCGTCTCTTACCGAAGCTATTGTCGGCTTGTCGTCTGTTCAGCTCGATGCAGGCCCGCCTGTGGACCAATCGGTGGGTCAAAGCAACGTAGCGTTTGTTAAAATCCGTCTCCGATTCCGTTGGATCGTCCTGTGCGGTTTCCGTGAGGTCTACTATATCTAAAGAAAGGAAGAAACAATTACGAAAATATAGCCATTTTTACAATTTTAAAGTTGGGAGATATATTGATAAGTACTGGGAGAATCTGTAAATATGAAATTACAAAAGTTCGCTACTGTTAATACGATCCTTAAGCACAAAGTCGTAACGCTGACTTATAACGTGACGCTGACTTATATCTAGGAAAAAAGGCTTTCAAATGAACGTTCATTTAATAGTTTTCGCGCTTACATCCTAAATGTAAGATTCCAAGAATCTTACATGTTGTTGATACTCCTAATAAATGTTACGATAAACAGTGATCACGAAGAATCTGCCAAATAAATAAAATGCCTCGAAAAAATTGTGAACTCATAAAAATAACTATGGGCGGGCAGACATTGTTAATTCTACATTGTTACATACCCAAACTTAAAATTAGAAATTACGTTTTTCGGAACACCTGGAGCGTATTCGATAGTTCCATCAGTCCTATTTCTGATAGTTAGATATCTTTAATTACTATGCGTGCGTACTCATAAAACTAAATCAATTGAGCTCTCACATAAACCAGCGTTCACGAACAAAGTGACGTGTCAAGTGTGAAATAGGAATATATCGTAAGGTAGAATAAAATGTTTTTTTTAATATACATTACGAGAGTTTGTCCCCCGGATCGGTCCACTTGGGCCATGTACCACGGTAAAAAAATCTGAGTGGTAATTTAGACCATAAACTATCGGTGTGCCAAATTTCATTCAAATCCAATAAGTTGTTTTTGCGGAAAAGGGTAACAAACACACGTACATCCTCACCAACATTCGCATTTATAGTTTTAGTAAGATGTGCTGCTATTAACTACAAGTATTAAGACTTACTGGTTCCAATTTCTTTTAAGTCATTTACCAAAACGACACAAATAGGAATGTAGATACCTGGTGGAATTCTGGTCCAGTTATCGTCGCTTTCCGACAACAGAATCCAGTTGCCGCACCACCACGGAGCCGCGTACACCCCTCTCTCCTCCCGGCTGCCATCCGCTCCATCAGAACTACCGGAGCATTCTTCATGCTCTATGCAGTTTAAAAAGGTTTTCTAAAGTAGCGCCTAATCACATATAATAGCACTAATATATAATAGGTATACATAACGATTGCTATTATGCATGATTAGGCGCAACGTGATACGCATTCTACACTACATATAATTATTAGGTATTAGCGTTATATAATGATTAGGAATATTATATTTATATGACTACACTGAAATATTGAACCTCACTACTCACACGAATTCGAGACTTGGTCTGTCTGTCTGTTATACTGTTGTATGCTAAACTTTTAATCCAACTTCGTAATAAGGATAATTATAATGCTGCTAGGTTTCTTGTATGTTTTATTTAATAAGGTACAATAATTCACTCGTTAAAATAAATTAAAATTTAAAGTATTCATACTAACAATATGAATAAAGTAAATGAGCCGAATCGGTGCCCCGTGGAAGTGTATCCAAGACAAACATTATCTAGTTGGATTGCCAAGTTCTTTGTTGGTTGATGTAAGCTCCAACTCTAAGGTCGCTGGCCATCATAATAAGGTCAAATTCTCCATGAACACAACGATGTGGGTCATTGATTGTAAGTAAAGTTGCCGGCACAAATGTATGGACAAAGTGATATTATTTAAAAGAGTCACGCTCCGATACTGCTAAGAGACGTACCGGATCTATTACAGATCGGGTTCGTCATTAACTGAAGAATTCAAGAGTAATTTATGTGTCAATTTACAAAAGGGCTCAAAGGGCAAAGGCTTTTTGCGTGAGAAAAATAGTACTGGGTTTTATTCGTAACAATACACTTTATGAAGTTGAATGAAGTACCTAGTTCTTACCCTACGAAGGTCTAAACGCCTGATAAGTTTTTCATGGCAGTGTTTATTATATGCGTAATTTGATGAAATTAAAAATCGTACAACAAATGAAATTATCAGCACATCTTAAAATTAGTAACGGTAGTAGTAAATTACAAAATTAGGGGTAAATGCTACTTACAAATGGAAACAGTTGTAAATCGAACATAAGTGGCCAGCAAACTTGCTTAATAAAAAATAGAGACAATTTTAAATCACAAGGCTATTCTTAATATCTTCCATATAA
Source organism: Cecropterus confusis (assembly GCA_018251515.1). Lineage (NCBI taxonomy): Eukaryota > Metazoa > Arthropoda > Insecta > Lepidoptera > Hesperiidae > Cecropterus > Cecropterus confusis. The sequence goes on along the minus strand of DWTU01000152.1, from coordinate 16,622 downwards.
GAGAAACGGGTATGTGTAAAAATAAAAGAAACATTTTCATACCATCTGGATCAACACCGGTGTTAGATCCTCCTAGCTTGTCCAGGCTATTACCAGCAGAACGAGCTATGCGGGTGTCTTGAGTTTTCTCCGTTGCAGCATATTCTTCTTTACCCCTTTCTTCCGACTATGCAACAAAAGCAAATACTTGAATATCAAAGTTGATTAGTTTAAAATTCTGTTTCTGCGGATCCCACCGAGCAGAGCTTCCAGATCGTGATTATGAAATTGCAGTGTTTCCTTCTTAAAAATACAGTATTTTGTATAGAAATGCAGTAAATTACATTTTCGTCTCATCTCTTACACATTAGAAAATACAGTAAACTTTTTACATATTTAATAAGATATATTGTATTAAAATTGTCATCAAATTGCCCAATTACCATAAATTTTAGAATGCAGAGAGAGTGATTTACGTTGACAAAAAAAGCTATCTACTTTGACTGTGCATTTTGATGACAAAACAAGATCATCATCACCAGCATGGTTTTTTTATATGTTCGTCAGACAAATTTTAATATAAAGTATAATTAAAAGAAAATAAAATAATAAATTCTACTTTTATTTGCTTAAATGAACGTTGTAGCAAAATAGTGTTGTTCCTGTTTATTAACTAAAGATATTTGTTTACTCGTATTTAATGTTGTAAGGTCAGTTTCTAACAATGTGCTTTAAATAAATGTTATTTAGTTAAAAATGTTGAAGATATAAATTTCGGTTATATTCATTTCATTTTACATTTCTTTTTAATGCGGGTGAAACCGCAGGTACGGCTAGTATTTTTAATATGTCATGCAAGTGACAACTACAAAACATACTCTTCTGTGACAGAACTAAAAGAATAGACAAATCTATGTTATTTGCGGTTGAATAAAATGCTACCATTACAATGTTTAATGTTTGTTCAAATTATTATAGGTTTTTCGCTGTCATGTTTGATAGTTGCTGATAATATTATGAATGCTAAAGAAAACATTAATGTTAAAATAGTGCAAGAACCTTCAATACAAGAAGCCCTGAACACCACATCTCATATTCCTGGCGATAAATGGACTACTACTGCTATTAAGGATATCGCTTATTATTTGCGTGATCATAAGTTTAACGAATGGGATCGTCGGTTCTATCAAGAAAAACCAGCTGAAAATTTCGTCGGATTCATTGGACTTTTTCCTATTCCTCCATTACGATCTTTGCAATGGGAAGTAAAAGCGAATTGTTACGCCGATTTTTATAACTGTATCACTTATTTACACAGCGTAATTAAAACGTCTCCATACTTAAGAATCGAAGATACTACGGTGGTTATAAATGAAAACGTGTATAGGTTAAATGAAAATATAATAAAACGATTCAATTACAACTGTAAAGAGAGACACATTTATGCAGATAAGATTGGATTACCATTTGATGATCCAATTGAAAAGTTTCAATGGCGCACTACTGCATCATATTTTATGTGTTGGTATACTATGTTGGGGATTCCTGCATTGTCAATGCTTGGCGAAAGCTGTGATAATTTTGCAAACTGTTTGAATCAAAATCTTAGCAGTCACAACCATGATCCAAGGGCTGACGATAAATTTTCTTTTGCTTGTGCATTATACAGTTTTTGTCCCGATCCTTGTTGTCCGATAAGACATATTAGATCGAAAGCTCAGTGTCGTACTAGTGATAAAAATGTTTGTTTTATTGAAAACATAGAAGGAAGTTCCTCTGAGAAACAGTGTCATATGGATCGTAAAGAAAATCAAAGTCTGAAAGATATTATAAGAAATAGATGGAATGTATCCTGCAATTGTAAAGACGGATTCGAAAGGAAATCAGAATATGGTATGTGTGTGGATGTAAATGAATGTCTTTCAAAAGAGTATGTCTGTGCTTCTCAAGATTGTCTTAACTTACCTGGAACATTTAGTTGTATATGTAAATGGGGATATGTCCTTGATAATAGTAAAAAGGTATGTTTAAAATCAAACTCAACTTTACGTGGAATATTTGAAACTGAATTAGATTTCTAGAACTGTAGAGAAATTAGCTAAACTATATTTAATTAAGAGGAAGATTAAGAAAACCTAACTAAATCTTATCTACATGGATTTTGGAGGTTTACAAGAATTGTCCTTTGTTTCTTTATACTACTCATAGTATCAAATCATAGTACTCATACTATACTACCCATGATGAATTGTATGTACTGATTATTTGAAAACCAGCTTTTTAAATAAGAGCTGAAGATTTTATACTCATTTGTACAACAAAATTGATGAAATATATTATGTTACAAACCTTGGCTCGAACATCCTGTCGTTGTCGATAATGATGTCTTGATTTGTCTTCAGAACGATACCTTTTTTCGAGCTTCTTATATAACCGTGCTCCACTGGCGTGCTTTTTCGAGCTGATACAGGACGGAGAATCTGCGAAGCCTGCGGGTGCAGGCACGATGTCTGGCGTGGCGTCGGCGTATGAATCCTGTACACAGTAAATATTGTGATAAAAATACCAATTTACGAAATAATTTGCTGATAAAGTCACCATATATTATATGTATAAATCAAATGTCCAAATATATATTTTCTACACAATATTTTATATTCATTTTGTGATGTATACTTTGTTAACTGACTGTACGATCTGGTGATTTGTATTGATTGTAACCGGTTCTTAGTAATTTTACGCTATTTTGTATATAGTGTACTGCGGATTAGTAGATCACAAGTGTTTCCGCAAATAAAGGTAGCAGATTACATTAATGTGTAATCCGAAAATAGTGATAATGGCAGGAACGGACTGCGGGTAATCTATCATAATATTTTCATTAAACTAATGCATCCGATTCCGTTATAGCGACAAAAAATAGGCAATGGGAAACATTTCGTGTTAATCGCAAAATATAATAAACTTACATCAGTATGCGAAGTCCTGGACGCTCTGCTATCATGGTCGTGGGTGGCAGTCACAATATGGACCTCCTTCCCGCAATGTAAGCAATGGGCTTTGGCCTCACCATCAGCACCAGCCAGGCTATGCTCCGTTTGTTCTGAATAGAATACAGAGTCTGAACCTGGAGAAACCGAGCGTAGTGATTCTGCAGAGGCCGCCTTTGCAAATTTTCCTTCTGTTGATTGGATTTTAAAAACTCGTCAATGAAGCTTTGCCGATTATTATTATAGCTAGCTGATGATATGATAGCTAGATAATTAATTGTTGTCTAAAATTTGGAAAAAAATAAAAAAAGACAACAATTGCACTTTGTACATTAAAATCCAACTTGTTTTAAAGAACTATGAAGGTGAGGTGACGGCCCGTATTAATAAAATTACCTTTTTCTTGTTTTCGATGATGCCTTGGCGAAGACGTCGGACTCTTGACATACCGCAGTGGAGCTAGTCTCGATCCAGCGCTGGCAAGTGTTTTTTTAGTTCCAATATCTTCTGCTTCAAGGGAACTCATACAGGGCACCGGTACAGACGGTTTCCTTCGGGCTAAGCTTCCGGGTAGGGAAATGCTTTCATTCGACCCGCTTTTCCTTCTTGGCCTTACACTGCAATCAATGAGAAAAGTAAAGTCAAACAAATTAATCAGTATCTGTGAGGGAAACAGAATTCAACTGGACTTTCTCATTACCTATAACCAGAATGATTATTCGATGTGGGTGATTTCGCTGTATTATTAGCACCTGATTTTCGTCTTGGACTATCCCGCAAACGTCTGTGTTTTCTGGGAGATATGTTACCATTACCGGAACCTGTAACAAGTAACTCTGATATAAAATTTATTAAAGTAGAAGTTACTGGTTCGCAATTATTTATTATAATACATAGGTTATATCCTATGTCAAGCAATGCTCCTTTGTTTTATTTATAATCCAATTTGTAAGAAAGTGTAATTATAATTCAACAAACCATCTCTTCTATATTGTTCGCTAGAGTCATCAGAAGTTGGAATATTCAAATGTAGCTTCATATTCGTCCCTGCACCATCCCTTCTATCATAGTGTTGTGGTCTATGACTAATATCCATCGTTTTATTTTGTGTAGGACTTTTAGCTTTTAGTTTTGTTCTTTTGACGTATCTTTCTCTCTCTATTGGACGTTTAGAATCTGGATCTTTTTCTCTTGGCATTTTTTCTTTAACAGTTTTTTCTATATCAACGGGCTCTCGAGGCGATGACTGCACGCTTCTTGGTTTATCAATAAAATGGGTTTTCTTTTTCCTAGGTTCAGGTACTTTTTCTTCTAAGGGAGATTTTGTACTCGGAGATTTAAATATAGTCCGTTCAGAACGGGAACTGCTATCCGGCTCTTTTTCCCTCTTTCCCCAATCATCTTGTGACGTAGAAATAGAATCATCATAAGATTTTGAAAATTCAAGCGTAAATGCTTTCTTTTTTCTCCGTTTATCTTCTGCTAACCACGCTTTTTGTCTAGTTGTCGATCTATACTTCTGAGAATGTTTATAGGCTGCAAACAAATGATCTATTATGCGATGACTGCATAAAATTAAATATTATACCTTATGTATCATAAAATACGTCATAAGTAAATTTTGTTCTTACTTAAGCCTCCATCATCATCATCTTCAACAGGACTTTCGTAGTAACCAGAGGAAGAATAATGAACGCTTCGTTCATCATCTGATACAGACCCCTGTAACAGCAATGAAACAAAATTATTTTTTAAAATTTATTTATAATACCTTATATTCTTCGTTACAGAATTTCTCGATGGAATATATTTGGAAGTATATTTTATGTTTTAAAGAGATTTTTGTTTAGTACGGTAGTTTGTTGGTGCTATATGTGATTTTTTGTAATAAGTCATAATTTAGAATGAGTGTGTAAGACATTACCATCATCTTAGGAACTAATTGCTCCTTAAGTTCATTACTTTTATCTTCTTTACTTTTTCTCAAATCAACCTTATCTTCTTTTGCTTTAGTTTCTGTTTTTCTGTGTTCTGGTTCTGGTAATTCCCTTATCTTCTCTGTAGGAGTTTTATCAGTACTTTCAGTTACATTAGGATTTGATCCACCTACGCTGTAACTGCCACTTGAACTACTCTTACCACTTATCATATCTCGCGTGGACGTGCTCTGAAAAACGTCGCAGTTATAATTTAATTGAAAATTTATCATAAGGTATAAATTTCAATTTGTCAATGTATTCTATGTATTATATATTATATTTTTATCTTACTCACCGGTTTTGATATTTCTTCCTTACTTTTAATTATTTCAGTCTTATTTCTCCTGTAATGTTCTACAGTCGGAGTTATATCTGCCTTAACTTCATATTTTTCTACACCAGTTTTAGGTATTCTATCTGGCAGGGGTAATGGAGGTGAAGTCAAATGTGGCACTATAAAATTATCTCTTATTTCTACTGGAGGTGATAAACAGGGTACTACTAAATCTTCAGCTACGTTATCAGTTTTAGTTGATGAATATAGACTCGATGCACTCTCAAAAGACGATCCTTCTTGTGCTTTATTGTTTTCTGAATCTAAAAAATATATAACTGTTCAACAAAAAATAAATATACGCATATACTTAGATATTTTAATTTGTTAGGAACTTACGGTGATTTTGGTTATTTACAGTGCTCTTTTTTGAGCTGTCCGAATTAGCAGTTACATAGTCTTCAGTTGTAGTAGTACTCTCGGATACATCGGTAGTATTTATTTTTCCTGAATCAGTTCTAGCTAAACTTGTTTCACTGCTTGTGGTTTTTGCTAAGATTGGTTCTGAGGGAGATTCCAATATCTGATTTGGTATAGTGCCATTGGGTTCTTTTTGTTGTGATTTCTTCTGTAGGTCACGTCTTCTAGAAGGGCTGAGAGCTCTTTCGCGTTTTTTATTTATAAAACTAAGTGTTCTTTTAAAAGGAACGTCAGATAGATCTAAACTAGGGTGAGTTATAGCAATAGCTGGAGTGTGGTTTATTTTTGGCGGTCCTGTAGGGGATAAGATATTCGATATAGTTGGTTGCTTTGTTATAGGTAGGATGACGTTAGGAACTACTGCAGGCGGAGAAAGTGATGACCGAACGTGTATTGAACTCGAACTTGACGTATCTAATTTATTTCTTGGTGAAGTAGGTGACTGGCTCTGGAAAAACAAAATCATATTAAGGTAATTACTACATTTTTTAAATAATGTAATTGAAAATAAAATATTATTGCTTTTTATTGAATAGTCGTAGTATCTATAGAAAAATAAGGTTTACCTGAGAAGCATCAAATTCTTCGTCCAAAGCGTCTGTATCTAACGAAGATCGTTGTTGGTGTTGTAGCAGTAAAAGTTGTTTTCTTCGAGATGTTGGTGTAAGTAATGCAAGTGCGCCTGGTGATGCGGCTAGTGAACTAAGATCTGAAGAACTGAAATAGTATAATAAAATTTTAAAAGTACAAAAAATATGTATGATTTGCGTTATACTGACGTTATACGTTTGACTTATAATAATTTATAAATGTGTTAAAGCCCTTACCTGATGACAGTTCCATTGTCAGTACCAGAGTCTACTTGTAAAACTGTTGTTTGTGATTCATTCCACATGCTATCAGAATGGTCCCTAAAATATGACAGAATTTATAGTAATTTGCAAATGCAGGATATGAAAAGAAGTAGATTAATTATAGTTTATAATACCTGCTGTGATCAACAGTGAGCGATTCATTAGACGCACACGGTGATGTCTTTTCTAATGGAGCAAGAATAGTAGTTACATGGTTGGAAATGATAGCTCGTTTAACTTTTTGATCAGCATCAGTTTCCTGATGTACTGGATCTGGTGAACCAGGACTTGATTTGGCGGTACTGTAAAGATTATACTAATCAGCAGAATAATTAAAACAAGATAATTAAATTTTGTATATTCACCTTCTGTTTATATTTTTTAATTGATAATATCTTAATTATTCAAAGAACATGGATCATTACCGATCAATTTTGAAATTTTATTTAACTTTCTTGCTTAATCATTTCATTTTAATATAAATATTTGAAGTACAATAATTAGCTATTAATTATTTAACTTTTGATTTGACTCTTTTGACTTTGAAGATGTTTGGAAGAAAACATAATCTAGAAGAATCTAGAAGAATTTAACATCTAGAAATTCGTCAAGCAACCTAAAACTAAGTTATATACACTACGTATGTTTTTATCTGTAAAAAAACTATGTTAAGTTTCAGGTAAAAGAAAATAAAAAAAGCAGTTTAATGCATTAGCAGTGTATCTATGTAGTGCATACCTGTTTTCAGTTACTTCATCCTTATTAATAGTTTCCGTTTTCTCTTCAAAACTTACACTTCGAATTCTAAATGGTTCATGCTTGTAACTAATATACTTTTCATGAAAATCTTCATATGGCGCATTCCCGTCTGAAGAACTATCAAGAGAATTATGCAAATGAGAATGAATGAAAGCTAGGCATTCGTAATCTACGCTTATATTTTATTTTTATTACATGAAGACAAAACACTAAACTTGCTTACTTTGCCTTAAGAATGCTGTTAAGAAAATAAGATGAAGCGAGATAGACTGTCCAGACAGCGAATGAAAAGTGAATGTTTATACATGTGCACTGAAATTTTGTGTGCTTCACTTGCCCTAATATACTTGGCTATAAATGTGATAGTAATATAATCTCTATTAAATACTCACCTAAAAGATCCATCAGGTTCAAATCCAAATATACCTTCATCTTTGATTGGAGTCTGAGTATAATTTTGACCTATGTATTGTTTATAAATTGATTCTCTTTCTCGATCTTCTCTAATTATATTTTCTTGACTAGTCGACATGATTATTGGTGCATCTTTTACGCCATCACTACCCGTATTTATTTCTGTTTTTCGACTAAAATATCAAAATATACAATTAGGTACATAAAATATATGATGATAAATTATACCTTACACTCAATGAAAACAAACTAAGAATGGTTAGCTGGCTTTAATGTAGGAACTTACGCGTCCAAGAGGATTTCTCCTTCTGACATAGTTTTTTGTAACATTCTACGATTCTTCCTTCGCAGTGTTGTGAAGGGTATAGCTTCCTCGTCAGGTCTTGGTTCAAAATCAATAATGATTTCCTTTTCATTTTTCTCACTATCATCCGTAGTAGTAGCTGAAGTTTCTGTAGATGGATCAGATTGGAAGGTTGGTGTTTTCGATAGTGGGTGAGAGGAATTTATAGTTTTTTGAGAAGCGTCACTCGTACTTTTAGATAAAATAGACCTTAAACATCTTTCAGATTTAGCTTGTTTGGCAATTTCTTGCTGTAAGTATTCTAAATTTCTTCGGTTTAATGCCATGCTTTTTTCGATTGTATCCATGTCGTCATCAATCGTATCATCTCTATCACTTTCATGTATAAATTGAAAGTTTTGCTGAAAGTATTCTTGAGCTTGTTTTTGAAATATGCTAAGTTCTGATGATTTATCGATTTGTGATGATGATGCTATGGATTTTACAGACGAAGACGTGACATCATCTGAGTCGCCTCTTTGCATTAGAGGTGACGGTGCATTCATAGTAGTAGGTGAACGTGGTGATCTAGGTGGTTCTTCTGATTGGGTTCTGTGCAGTTTTTCATGATCAGCGCCTATAATACTGCAAATAATCATAACATTAATTACAGTAACGAATAAATATTTATTATTGATATTTTTTTATCAAGTTTAAGATAGCTAACCTATCAATATTTGTTGCTATATCACACTGTGTTTCTTGTCCCACTAATCGATCTCCACCTACTTCTGAGAACGACTTTGTTAATCTTCGAGCTCCCACAGTGTATCCGTTAGTTTGAACACCAGCTGCTACCATCTTCACCTGTAATTTACGATTATTCAGTAACAATTTAATTAAAAAATGTTCGAAATTGATAAAATGAATGACTAAAAATATTGTACCCTTTTAATTGTACGAGGACTGAGTGACAAATAATTTGGAGGAAGTGGTTTTCTTCCTAAGCACACTTCAGTTTGAGTAGCTTGCGTCCTCATCACTCCCTTTTTTATTGAATCTGCAAAACAAAACATTACGATAAATATGTGTTATTATTTAATAAACACTATTAAAGAGTAATTAATGTAACAAACATTATAACAGCTATTAAGAGTTGCTTTAAATTTATGTAACTCAATAGTATACTCATACGATATAGGTACATCTTTCAAGATTTTTCTGTTTTCACTTTATTGGTAATATTGTGTCTAATTTTAAAATCGTAAGTCATCAAAGTAAATGTTCTACAACTTTACCTAGTACAAGTACTTTCGGTTGTTCAGTCTGTGGTGGCCTCTGCACCGGTGGCGGATGAGTGGCCATTGGTGCTATCGGTGGTGGATAATGCATCGGTGCCGGGGCCTGCCCTGGCATGTATTGTGGATATGGCGGGAATGGCTGGAACATTATTGGCATTGTTGCGTACGCCTTGTTCTCCGGCTGTAATTATTGTTAAAATTTTGCGTGCAATAACGTAAGATATTACGATATAGTAAAAATAAGTAAGCACTTTATAGGAAAGAATTACTATTCTGTACAATTCGGTGAATGTCCAAACTTGTAAGCTTTAAAATACTCCTGGTATAGCAAACAGTAGAGCCCACGACAGATAAATACATTTTTATGCAATAAAAACTGTACGTCCGCTGAGGACGGTGGAATACCACCGGATTATGACGGCTCCAGTACGATAGGAGTGGTGCAGATTAAGAAAGACATATATGCCCAGCATTAGACCATCAAAGGCAAATTAATTATGGCATTTTACTTTAGTCGAGAACAGGTACGTATACTAGAGCAGGTATTTTTTTAGTATAGAAAGTATACCAATAGGAGCTTAGATTTCTGTTCTGGGTCTGGGTGTTTGTTATGGTTGACCACCCATGACACAGGAAAAAATTCTAGTTTGGGGCTATGAGTGTAGAAAGCGTTTATGAAGGGTGTGGTTGCCGGTTCACTTATATATGAATCGACCATCTTAGTGAGCAACGCATCTGTGATCGACTTCTGATATAGCTCTTGTTCTATATGCGGTTGGTTACAGTTATCCATGGCCGGCAGAGACCACTAACCATCAGGTAGACTACTCATTTGCTACTTCAGTCTAATAAGAAAAAGTAAAATGTTACGTAAAGGTACCTTAACAAGGCGTCCATCGAGCAACCGCTCACAATCCCTTCTGAAACGATTACCACCCACGGCTGCGGGCATAACGGAGTCATCGAATGTTGTCAGGGTGTGTGAGCGAGCGAACGATACGTGCTTTGTCCTGAAAGTACAAGAGGTACAAGGTAATGTTATGTGCCGTTGATATTACTCGTGAACACTTTTGAATTACACTGAAGTATGTGTTAAAACTACAATGATGATGTAATTAATACCGTTGATATCAAAGTAACGTAAGTATTAAGATTGAACAACTGTCAAGAAACTGTAATTTAGAAATATGACAAATTACAAACATTAACATCTTTGCGATTAAAACCAATCATATTTTCAAAGGATCTTTGGTTGTATCTTTGAAAATGTGGATTAGCGACATTATAAATAAAACCATTGCCATGTACGAATTACAAATCTTAATCTTAATTCAAATACTTTTTAGGAATTGACGTTACCTATGGGGCGGTATTGTTAGTGGTGGCGGTGGCGGCGGGGGAGGTATTGGAGTGTGTGCAGGGCAGCTGGAAAAATAAAATATTTTTATACTACGTGCCACTATATGGTAGTGATCTGTATGGCTAACGTCGTCTGTATAAGACCAAACTTACTAAACAGTTTTTTTTGGCAAATTTGTCAAGAGTTTAAAGTGAGTGCTAAGACTAAATTGATGCAAGTGTCTTTTCCTGTGCTTGTGCATGCTACATTTCGTTATCCAATTCTGGTCTTTAGGGTTCGAGGTGTCATGTTTGCGTTTTGCATTCTAATCTCAGAAAGCAAATGTTTCGTGGTCCTTGGGTTTTGGTCTTCGTCACTGAGTTTCAACAGGAACGCCGCGAAGCTTATATCAGTGAGGGTCCAAATATCCTGTTGCCGCTCCTACGGGTGAGTCAGGATTCATGAGGATTTCTCCGCATATTTCTGAATTTCAAATAACGCTACGCTCCTAATCTCATCTATTTATTTAATCCCAAATTATATTACTTCTTAACTTTTATCATCGTTAATAATGTCTACATCTAAAACGTTTCTTTGTAAATTATTGCTCAAACGCAACTTCACTACTGAAGTATAGTTCTCTCAACTAATTGCGAATAGAAACTAATCTGGGGTTACTTGGCCTTTATCTGGACCTTTTCTACGATCGTGTGGGCTAATGAAAGGGAAAAGATAAATGAAACACTACCCACATAATGGTACTTGCATATCCGTATTTATTAGGGGAAAGTGATCCTCATTTACTTTAAGTGGAAGATAGGTCAAATTCGTAAAGGGTTTTCTCTTGGTCTTTTATAATTGCTGGAAATGGCTATATTTTTGACAATATGGTCATAAGAACAGAGAAAAAAATGTTGTTCTTTGATTTTAAAAAATACGCCTGTGTACACACCCAACCATCAAATAATTATGGTAGAGATGCATAATATGAATCTTTACAAGAATTGTTCCCCTTTTATATTACCCTGGTACATTTGTAATGGATGTTTTAGAGTCTAATTTAATAAAATATATTATTAGGCGTAATGGTTACAAATAATTAATGTTCGTCATCATTTGTTAGGTACACTGAAATACTGAAATCTAGTGGAGACGAAACCAGCCGGTTTGGCATATTCAGCAAAAGTTACGAAGTTAGTAGCATTTATTGCAAAACTTGCAACATGGCATATTTTATTAATTCACTCTCCACTCCAAAGACTCCACTCCAAAAGAAGTATGACTGAACTTTTATCAAGCACGAATACCATTCACAAAATATTTAGAGTTTATAGAATCATAAAAACTGTACATACTGAAAAAAGTTTCAAAATAAAAATACCAAACCAATTATCCATTATCCAAATATATGAGTTGACTGAACATTAAAAGGTTTCACCAAATATTCTTATCGAATTACCCCAGAATTCGTTTAAGAAAATACATGTGGATTTACCCTTGAATTTTATATTGGTTCCGATATTACAACAGAAATACTTACGGTATTATAGACGGGGGTCTAGGTAAAGAGCCTCCTCGGCTTACTGACGCGATTTGGTCCACATTGTAATTTTGGGGCCAACCCGCGTTATCTTCTATTACCGATCTGAAACAAATCCAGTTGTTACATATAATTTATGAAAATTAAGCTAATAAGATTCAAGGTGGACCATTTGTTGTTAAACTCTAGCGACACTACCACCACACCTATGTCTACGTGATAAGTGATAAGCGCTGATGTATTCTGGTTTGAAGTTGTAAGCAAAACATATTTCTTCCAGACATTCCTACTTAGTCTTTGCAGGTAGCAAAGTGTGTGGCATGCATTGCCGGATCTAGGAGGGGGTAGCAGGTAAGCCGAGGCCTATGCTCCGGGGGCACGTTTAGAGGACGGAAAATTTTACCAACAAATTTTGGCGCCCCTTCCCCTTTTTTTTTTTTTCCCCCCCCCCCCCCCCTTAAAAACATGGAGGTCTGGGGCTGGTGGCATGTGGTCGACATCTGGTACAATTCTAATCTTATCTGATCTGATCACAGGAGTTCATAGGCAGCAATGGTCACATACCATTAGGCGGATTGCATGCTCCCTTACTACTTCTACAATATAAAAAAATGATCATATCGTAAACATTGCATCTCATTGTGAACATGAAATGGCATATTATATATACGTTGATATACCTATCAAATACATTGAATTTTATGGTGAAAAAGAAAGAGTTAGTAGATGAAAATTCAAAAAATGTGTCCATTGAATATTATTTGAACTGATTTTATTAGGGTCGTGTCAAATAAATTACATTATAGAACTGTGGAACAGTGCGAAATGCTTAAAATTTATATTATTATTGACTATAAAGGTTTGGAAAATCAAACTTGCTAATCTGTAAGTAAGTATAAGAAATATAAGATACAAAATACTACAGAAATACGTCAAAGTTATAATATTAATTACAAACCAAGTATCTCTTGTATTCCGTAGAGCAAGATGAAGCAAGAACTAATTTACATAATAGAAGCAATTCTAACAGAAAATTTCCAAGCGTAATAATACAAGGGTTATTGCGAGTTTACATATTGTCCTTTATCCTTCAAGTTTCACAATATTGTTAATTCATTTTTCGTATCGACCCAAAGCTGAATAGGTTCTCTCAGAAACTTTTTTTAACAAGGGACCCACTTCAAATTACGTAGGAAGTGAACTTGTTGACATAATGAAGGTTATTCCCAACATTTCTATGTAATATTCAACGGATCCGCTCAAGTACATGGTACCTTTCATCGGTTGTGCGTACCTAAAGGTAAAAGCTAATTTTTTACCAAGAATTACTCTAGCGAAGAGTGTTTTTAGCAAGAATCAGAACCGAAATAAAAAACTACTTCATTTCATTCATACCATGTAAATAAGCACAATACGTTTCAAAACAGTAGCTATGTATTTTTTATACATTGAAACTAATTTCATTCAGGATTCAAATAATCCGCTGAAGGAAATTGTTCGCACTTACCTTTTTAACTTTAACTGAGGGGCATATTTTACTAAGGATTTCGCAAGCGGAAAATATTTTCAATATCAACGCTCTTTGGAGGTCGTTTTAGATTCTCCTTTAATGGAATTAGATCCTTTCAGCCCATTACCATCACCTTTAAATTAGCCATTTTAAGTTGAATTTATCGCTTAAACGTAAGTTGGTCTTATGATTAAAGAGAAGTTTACCTTCATATTCCTTTCTGTATAACATCATGGAGATAGTTCTGTAATTTGTATTTTAAGTGGACGTGGCGGAGCGGTCACCATTGCGGTCTTATCCCCGGCCAGACAGACATTTGAACCATGAATTTAGATTTATGTTCTGGGTATGGGTGTTTGTGCATTCGTGTCCATGGCACCCACGACACAGGAGAAAATCCTACTATGGGGCTATGACTGTAGAAAGCGTTTTATGTCTTTTTTTTATACTGGTAAACATCTCTAGCGCTGTCACTAGGTAGTCTATTCAGATACAATATACCATTTGCTACTTTCATTACAATGAACAGACATGTTACTGTATGAATTTATCTATAACCTGACATTTCGCTAAGATTCACGTTCAAAAGGCTCACGCAATCGACTGGAATATCAATAGCAATACAAGATTGAGTCTGTCTATCGAAATTCATGGTACAGTAATTCTAAGAGAAATTAATTTTGTTGGTAAACAGTCGTGAACAGACAACATTGAGGGTTACAAGATGATAATGTAATTTAGTGTAGACATTGTAATCACATCAGAAAACTTATAACACCTCTTTTACTAGAATTACTTATGGCTAATTAAGAATTGCTGAAGTAATAATTTTCGTATTTAAAAATGTAATTCTAACACGTGGTAAAGAACAACAACTTGGTAAAGATTAATTTGTTAAGTAAAGTTATAGAAAAAGTAATATCAGTTATTAAAAGAACGCACAAAAGTGTGGTATGACTATGATTTATGAAATCTTTTCATAATAGTTATTATGAGTTAGTGAAAATACTAGGCCATAACAATAGAGTTGTCGTATTGTTGGCAGTTCTTAAAAGATATCCAAAATTCCAAAAAGGTTAATCATCTGGAAATGAATGCATTTTTTTGTGATATTATTATTCCTACATAATTATGTATAAACTTACTAGTGAAGCATTCTTAAAACAGATAATAATGTCTCACTGTGGCCACTCCATCCGGGTGAAGTCTTCATCCTCAGGCATCCAGGTGTAGCGTTTGGGGTCAGGTTGGCTGCACACAGACCTCGGCCGCCGGCGGAAGTACGAGCATTCCAGGTCGGCATCGTAGGCGCAAACCTCGGGCGGTGCTGGTGAAGGTTGACCGAATCTGGATTCAATAAGTACAGATTATTACTATTGTCAAGTTTACAGGAGTACTAAAACAGTCCACCTGATAGTATGTGGGCTGCATGTACATTTGCAATTCAAATCAGCTGTAGAGCCACCGCTGTGTGTAACCTATAGTCGGTCGGCCAGAGATGCATTGCTACTCCTGAAGGCTAGATACATAAAATGTCCATTTCTTACCACACTCTTCGACTCAGAACCCGCGTATATAACTGTTTTACGCAAAATACGATGAAATAAAATGTATGTGTGCCATTTGATGTCTACTTTAATTCTTTTTACTAAAAGAATATTATTAAATTGATAAGAACGTTGAATCCAATCTTACAATACCGAGATGTATGAAAGAATTAATTCTTTCGGATACATTACTACTTTTTCTACCTGGTTCGTCTTATTCAGACGAAATATCAAAAATAACTTCGATGTGATAAGGCTTGCTGGTTTCATTTGAATCATGTCCTGATATTCTTTATATTTCGCCTTACATTAAATGGATTTATTCAGCTGTTTCTGATATTATATTCTGAACTAAATTCAATTATTTATAAATAGAATTGCTGCATTTCAGAGACATTTATTATTATGAAGAGTATTGTACAATGCATTCATTTTACTTTAATTTCAATAATGTAAGAATCTGTTTTATTTCTAGCAGTGGGTCTTAAACGGAACGCTGAAATACTTGCAACTACAGTCTAGTAGTATACTAACTATGTAGTTTACCTTCGCAGTAAATTTTTCGTTTACCTGGGATACCGCTGAATGGGTGCATAGTCGGTATTGAGGTTCTCATCTGATGGCACACGCCGCCGGACGCACACGGATAGAAATGATGCTCTGAAAGCGGAGAAAACTTTTAATTCGGTTGACTGCGATAAAAAAAAAACTCGGATGATCTCTTTTTTAATTTCAGCAGCTCTTTCAGCAGAGCTAATTACGCATCCCTTAGGGTAACTAAACTGTAAAAGATATGTTACTTTTGAGGTTTTGTTTCCACACAGAACTTAAAGTATATACCCGTAATAAAAAAATAAACGACGATATTGATGTAATAATTTAATTATTAGACTGTTTTGTTTTTCAAAACAGTACATGCCATGTACATTTTTACAATTTAAGGTAAAAACTCATATCACTTTTATCCCTTCAAAACCTCTGCGTTGTAATAACATCGCCACATTCAGACTGTGATATATTCTACCACCTTATTTCAATCACTCAAGACCCAGGAATTTAAAGTTAGGGCCGAATATATAAAGCAGTTAGTCGTTCGTTTATCCCCAAACCTAATACTATTACGAGGGTGAGGAATAATAAAATGCCCAATTTGTTACCTTAACCTTCTTGAAAGGATCCATTTATTGAGGAAATGATGTTAGGGAAGTATAACAAGCGTAACAGGAGAAATGTTTTTTTCTTGGTAATTGAATTAGAAAATCAATCTTTCCAAAATTAAAAGGTATCCTAAAAAAAAAAAAAAAAAATTTCCGGAAGGATTTCACCGTTCACAAAAATTATATAAAAACTTTTTTGTTAAATTAGGCCAATTT
>DWTU01000151.1:0-21742 GCA_018251515.1 Cecropterus confusis | reverse complement strand
TTCAGGCCATAGTCCACCGCGCTGGCCAAGTGCGAATTGGTAGACTTCACACACCTTTGAGAACTTTTTTTTAAAGATGGGATGGGATATCAGCTCATATGCTTACATAGCGGTTCATGAATAGTGAATACGTAATTAAGTGACCTCTTGCATAGTAGAACGTTATTATAATTTTTTAAACACATGCGTTTTCCAAACTAAGTAGCAATAAATATAATTCAAGTTTATATTTGTTCGTCTCAGAGCAGTCTTTTATTTCGCGGTAGCTCATACACGTTCAAGATAATAATCAAGTTGCTTCTTTATAAGGTGCGAAACCCTTAGTGGGTGAGTGCAACTGGCCTTACCGGTTTCTTTTCATATCTAAGAGTAGGGCTGTAAGGACAATGATTTAATTGTTTTTATATTGCATTAATTGCCAGATTATATACATACCATGAGAACATAGTCAGAGCTTGTAGAACACATGGAAAGACTGTAGCTTGAAGAACAAGTTCATTATCTGAGGCATTACATCAAGAGTCAAACAATTGTGTAGGTTCTCGTATGAAACATTTGTTTGAATACTTATTAAGGTCAAATAATAGATTAGTTTTAACATTTTTGGTACTCATTTGTGTATGTAAATAAGTAACGAAGTCGATTTTCATACATACAAGCCAGGATTTTCCTTTCTGAAGCACTGCGATGTTCCAATCAATAAACAACAGCAGTCGTCAATATCTTTGCGACCTTTAGCCCACGTTTACTTGCGTAGATAGGGAGATAGAGGGGCAGCTCCATCGCAATTACTCTCCCGCAATCTCGGTAGCATATTTGTTAATAAACCTGGCAATACTTCCGACGTTTCCCTAGTAATTTTTCTTTTGTCTGAGATAAATATGATAAACAATATATCATGTACGCCCATTTCCTCGCCGGCTACAAAACAACGGACAACCGGGGGGTGGATGGAAAATTATGACAAATCATGCATTAAACATAGGGAATAAATGTTTTCTTATCACGTACCTATTCTGTTTTGATATTAGTTTTCCTTTATCTTTATTGACACAGGTTTTTGGAGGGAACGTTTTATGGGATGTTGTTGCGTGACAGGACGATTGTGGATACATGTTTATGTCTTGATACGGCACAAATGATTTCAGCGTTTTACTGCTCTGTTGCGTACATACTGTATTTTGCCGCGTTGATACTCCTAATATTTATTGCGTGCGGACACAGTATTTTGTAAATTATTATGCCAAAATTTGTTATGGTTCAGCAATTGACTTGTGGTGTTGTATTTACAATCATTTCCTCTACATACGTAAGGAACTTGAAATGGCGAAGTCTAAGGATTTATTCAAAACGTCCCTTTTAATGAGTATTAAGTAACTAAGTTAGGAATCTATTAAGTATCGCTAAAACAAGTATAAAAATACCACACAGATAATATGATTATAAGAAACAGGAAATTATAATAGTTCAAAAGCCTTTAGAAAAAGGTTTAAGTATTTATTGAATTGAAATGCTTATAAGACGGGACTTCCTTTTGTTTGTACAGAAATAATTCCTGGTTGAAACTGTGATGTCTCAGCGCAGTGTTCAGACTGCAAATCTTGAATATTTATTTCAAATGCAGACAAAATCTCAGCGCAATCCCTGCCTCAACGACGTAACTTGCATTAAAGACTTGTACACACTGCGCAAGAATGTCTATTTTGAAAGTTGTTTACTTGAAGACTTGAAAGTATTTTACGAAGTTCATGATTTATACTTGTTCTACGCCTTTATTTGAAAATCATAGGTTAAATAAATAAGTTCAGTTCATGTACCTTAAATAAAAAAACGATAGAATATGCTTGTAAGGTTTTTGAAACTTGCTTGAAATAATTATTTATCTAATATTTTATCTAATATTTTTTTTTCGGTTTATTTTTTGCAAACAATTGTTACTTTTCTTTATGACCAGAGGCATGATATAATGGGAGGGTGAGTTAAGGAAAAATTTAAGTTAAAAGAAATTATTAATAGCTGCCTACCAACATTTTTAAACGCTTTAGTAAGAATGACGCAAAATCCAATAAGTGGAGAATTTTCCCTTTACGTTCTAAATGTTCTTTCTCATTTTCGAGGTAAGCGTCTTTTACAAACAAATAATATTTATATTATTTTTTTTAGAAATAGTCACCTTAGACAATAAGCAAACACTATTAATTTTAAAATTACACTTCAAAGCTTCCAATTCACTTATTTATAACCATGCACCATTGTATTCGCTTCCTTACTAAGATTTAAGCCGGTCGTCAGCCGCCGCTGCGGTTTCTTTGCTAAACTCTAAACTTATCTTACAGTAACGCCCAACTTGAATACCTCCAGACTCTTGCAGGTGACTTGGCTAGATCTTTTAACCGTATAAGATTTTCGGCGCATTTATCCCGAGGATTTCAACTTGGGGTATTCTTAATGCCTCCCGCATTTAGGGTTAAGTGGAGTTCCTTTAATACAATTTCGTATTGTATACTTCTGGTGATGCCTATTTATGTTTGTGTATGATATTGCTGTATATTTTGTAGATAACGATTTTTCGAGGTTAGAATTATGAATGAATTTTGAAGCATTTTGATCACCGTATAAAGGAGAAATACTACATTACTTCTAGAACTCTACTCAGTAGCTCTACTAGGTAGCTATTTATTACACATACGATTTGACGAAGGCTTTTCGTATTAAAATAAAAATCTTTTTTAAAGTACAATATAACACTGCATAGGTTTCCAAAATTTTGCAAAGCATTACTGTGCTTTTTAATTGTTTACCATGTGCTTAATTACTGGAGGCATAAAGCAATAAACTCTATATTGTAATAAAGTCGTTAGTTTAAACAATGTACTTAGTAATAGTAATAAAACCGAGAAATTTTAAATAAAGCACAATTGATTCTATCAGCTGTGTCAACAGTCTTTTTGTATCGATCCCATATAAAAGGCTATCAATATAACAACCCACCGACCATGCAACTTGCAGCACTAGTATTATTTCAATTGGTATTTTATTATATTCATTGTAAGGTTCGCAGACTGAAGTCACGACTCGTTGAATTAAATTGGCTTAGATGTCCTTATTTTTGTATATATCCTTAAAGGTTTACGCTAAGCGAAATTAATTTAAACGATCACGTTTTATATGTATTAAGTGATTGAATTCTATTATGAAATTATTGTCCTAGGATGATTATAATTAATTTGCAAATAATATTCATAGGTACATAAATATAATATAATTCATTATTTTATATTTCCAAATATATTTGAATTTTATGAATAACTGAGTTTAGTATAAATATTGATTAGGAGTATTAAAAAAACATAAACAAAGTTACAATCCAATTCCTTTTGGAGAAAAAATATTTTGAACAAAAATATATGACGCATAAATATGACTTTTTTGCTACCAGTACTTCACAAGATAGTTCAGTAATAACATGAAATCGAGAAGATTATTATCGGGTGTGGTATGATTCGCTTTTATGTACGTACATACGCTAAATCGCAAATTGTTGGTTCTCTTGATCGAACACTTTACTCTCCCATCGACTCACGTACGAACTATTACTAGAAAATTCTCTATTTCATGAAATCATTTCACGTGATCTTTATCGACAGGTGACTACGATTGAGAATTGAATGGGTTGTATGTCATTGTGAGTTATAACAGCCCTGTTATAACAGCCATTAACGACTCACTTTAAAAGATAAATAAGTGCTCATTCCAATAATTTTACGATGAACTGAAAGTACTTAAATAAATGCTTCGTGGTTTTCATCAAAGATAGTAAGTACGTTCATAATGATTTGTTTTTAATCATAGGTATCTAGTATAAAAAGTCCTATTTACTAATGGTTTAATCACTATATAAACGAGATAATAGTGGGGTTATTACGATTTTGAAGAATTCCTGTTTTAAGGGATCTTATCTGACTATACCAGGTTGGCGATTAACCTAAGTTGACCCTACACTGCCTTCAGTGAGCCAGGAACTTTCCTAATGAGGTTGCGTGGGTCAGACGTCGTGTGATGCAAGACTACAATACACTTAAGCACATATTATATCACCAAAGCAATCAGTCATTTAAGCTTGTAAAAAATACGAAAGGCTCCTCATCAATTAATATGATAAAACGCTTACTTTCTTCTATAGCTTGATAAGGCATATCTGACCGATTTATTATCATAATAAATTTAAGATTACAATAAAATAGGATGTTTTGGCTTCAAATGTCAAAATATAAATCACACACTTTTTTAGTCTGGAGCAATAATTTTACACCTTCAGAACAAAACAACGATTTATCAAAAGCTCCGTGAAATCGGAAAATATTTTAAAGTGAAACTACCGTCCACTTAATTTTTTATACGCTGATCATATCCGACAGCTTTGTACCTATTGTTATGGGATTGCATGATTCGCTTTGCTATTTTAAGACAAGACGTAGACTAATCCGAAAGCAGAGAACCCGGCGGCCATAACTCAAACTTTGACAGCTACAAGCTTTGAGCAATATGGCGACCGCGCCACCCAATGAGGCACTGCCCCGTCACAAGCGTTCCGTTTTAAACTCGCGAGCATTAATCATGACTGATTTATTATGGGAGGTGTGACACATTTTATGTTCTATTTTCGAAAACTAACGTTTTTCAAAATGGAGTCCGTGCATGAGAGGCAACAGCTGCATCTTGTTAGCGTGATTTCAGCGGTTTGCTTTGTATTTAGATTATTTGCGTGAATGGATATGACCGTGTACTTCAACATTTTAACTATCACACGCCCCTGCTCAATTTCGAATGAAGTCAGTTATTGTTGTTTTGTTATCATTGAATAGTTCAAATTATACGCTGCATTTCCTCTTATATTTGATATCTGTATTACTGATATTGATTTATCACAGCACTTATTGTTGTAAATGGGTATATCATAAATACAGGCACTATACTCCTTATTCGCAGAAATTTCATATAGATCTGTCCCTCCTCGCTTAATGGACTTGCGCTTCGAGAGGTCTCCGAAATTGATTTTTAAATATCTTTGAACGGCATCCCTTTGAAAAAGAAATATGCTGAGGCTTCGCGTGTCACATACGTCAGGGTTTGGCCTAATCCCGGAGGGACATCCAGTTTTTATTGCGTTCGACCCTGATATATGAGCTAATATTGAACCAATATACTGAGGATCGCTTGTTCCCATTCAAACTTCTGAGCCCACCGGCTGTTTGAATCGATAATATATTGAGTTTAATACCTATATAATCTGTAAAAGTAAGTAATTGCTGTTGCCATATAGGCACTTAATGAATTTCGGAATAAATAACGTTTACGTCCATATAATGTTAAAGGGCAGTAAGGTTATAATTAATAACAATACTCGATCATGGACAGGTTTTTATCGATTTCGACATGACTATCAAAATTTCGATCTTGGACACCATCATTTAGCAATTTGCATTTACAATACCACTTGGTATTAACTTCTCGAAAACCTGAAGAAATCGGGTTGGAGACGCCATTTTAGCGTGCAAAAATGATAATTTTCTTGGTAAAACGCCTCCAAGAGTACCCACGCTATTTTCGTGGCATGTCAGTAATTCTTCGCAATTACTTTAATAGCCATCAACTTAATATAATATGCGGTATACATGCATCGGACGATTTGGTTGGCTGAGTTATTCAAGACTCGAGGATACATACATACCTACTACAAGTCCAGGAATAGGTTCTTGGTATTTTTTATGACGTCTACATTAAATCAGAAGAGAGCTATTCTCTCGTTAAGATTACCTATGGAAGACAAGTTTGGATATAAAAAAAAACACTTGGTAAAGCATATGCCAATTATTTCAACCATATTTAATTCAATTAACGTTAGCTACCTACTCTTTGATCATTATAACATCATCACGAGACGAATAAGACTTATTTTTCTTTGATGACACCAGAGCTTAATAGCATCGCATATGCGGTTTAAATTGATGCCGTTTTGAGGACAGGCGAAGATAAGGCAAAAACTTGCCGACTCCGCCAACGAGAGGTACGAAGCCCCGTGTTTCATTTCCAATCTTTGAGTCAATTAAGCTTTGCCAATTTAAGAGTGTACCGAGTATGCCGCTGTTGCATTATTCATATTGTGTTTTGAGATAACAAGCAGCCTCTTAAGTCGATACACATCTAGTGGACTGATTGGAAGGCAGCGGAGTAGATAGGATGCGGGACCGTACGCTAAGCGGCACAGCTGGGTCTGTGAGCAAGTAAGCTCGTGACTGCATCTTCATATTTAATTTTGTTGTTATTATATATTATTATTAGAACAAACTAATAATAGGAATTTTCCCTATACATCATCTTTACCTAGGCAATATCACTTTATTTTAAACCAATTGAACACATAAGAGTAAATAATTCAAGCGAGGTAAGTAAGTAAGTAAGAGGTAAGGCAGTAAGTAATTAAAACGAGAGATGTAATTTAAATCAAGTCTATAGAAAATAGGGAATTTCTGCTTCCTTTAAGTGATTTTTCAGACCTGTAGGAAATTGAAACCACATATCATTTAAAATACATATCTAATCAGTCAAAATAAATCGTTTAAAAACGAATAATTACGGTATTTAGTTTATTTAAATATTTTCTACTAATTTAAAGTAATAAAAGTAAAATATACAGTCATAAATAAATTAATATAAAATAAATAGAAAAACAGTTCGCGTGTTAACAACTCTGAGTCGTGTAGGTACGCTGGGAGCGGCCATTATAAATGGACTGTGTTTATATACCTTATAATCGAGCGAGTTGATTCCGAGGACCACCCAAGTCGTAGGTACATCCTACCTGTACACTACACTATACGTATGCATAGCATATGTGGGAAGTACCTTCGTCGTACACGTGACGAATAAGTAGCCTCTCTATGTACGTAACTCGATGAATCTTACGCATATTTTCGTAGCAATTTTGTAATTTTCGATTCGCGTTACTAATTTGACTTATTACCGCAGTGTTCTGGTTGGTCCCGAATATGTAATAAACGAATTTCGGCTCCAAGTTACCGGTCTCGCCCTCGCGTCGATTATTTAAAAAACTTGTTTCAATCGCGAATCGAAATGAGATGATAATGCTCGGTTTCCTTGCGAAATTAAGTTTTAACATGGTAAATATGCCAACATGGTGAGCACTTCATTTTTGTGATAGGTACTTTGATTTTGATTTTTTTTACAAACTGAGTTTATTTGTAGTTTTTGCTTTATGAGGTTTAACTAAAATAATAAACAAATGTTAATATTAAAAATAACATCATCAACATCAAATAACATCATACACATGAGGCGTTAAGTAGAACAGACAAAAAGTTGTAAATCCATTGTTTTTGTCATTAAAGTCTTAACGATCCCACAAGTGTAAATAACCGCATCCTCAGCTCCTCTCGCCACATGTTTCCTTAGAGAAAAGGAAAAAACAATCAGAAGCCACCGATTCTAAAACACAACAGTTGTAAATCACTAGGCAAAAGTTTTACGAATTAGGAACAATTAAAACGTTGAAGCAAACAACAGTTGTTGCGAATGTCCCCCGCAAATGCGGGACCATTGAGAATTACGGACGGTTTACAGGCTATACATCTTAGTCCAAAATTCTTTACGACTAATATAACTTGCGCAATCCTTTTGTCGCCGGGGGGAACAGGGGGAAGTCGGACAAGTTTCTTTTGTTTGCGACACGTGTTGCAAAACGGGTTGGGCCTGACACTTGTTCCGAGAGAATCTTGGGAACGACTCGACTCGATTTCCGTGGAAACGTTCTCGGTCTTTTTACTTTTGAAGCTGAATATTTCACGACCAGATTACTTGAAGTTCACACGTTGTTATTTGCGGTATGAGAGATTTCAGAGATTTTATTCGGTGCCTTTGAATAATGAAGAGGTTTTCTTTTTCTCTGTCACTAAAATGTGCTACAAATCAAGTAAATGACTTATTTATTTGCGTTTAAAGTGCCGCCAATACTTTTTGGATCGGATTTACGAATTTTTCATGACATATCAGGTCCAATGTAACAGGAATTCCTTAAGGGTGACACACCCCCACGATCCAACCCCGGAACTTCTCATGCACAGATGACGGTTTACATTTGTGACTAACGGAAACATTTGGCGTCATTATATACCTATTAAAGAGAACTCTACACCGCCGCTATACATATTTTTTGCTAGCTGCGGACCACGTCTACCATCTTAATGAAGTCATTTGTGTCATGTTTATTGCTTTTATGGCGTACTCTGGATTTTAAAGTAAATTTACAGGGCGCGAATTGACACTGGAAATCGGTGGTCTTAATTA
This sequence comes from Cecropterus confusis, assembly GCA_018251515.1. Taxonomy (NCBI): domain Eukaryota; kingdom Metazoa; phylum Arthropoda; class Insecta; order Lepidoptera; family Hesperiidae; genus Cecropterus; species Cecropterus confusis. Next base: position 13,378 of record DWTU01000151.1, on the reverse strand, counting down.
AGCGTATGCATATGGTGTAGCATTATTTTTTATTTTCTGGCTAAAGGTGGGATTAGTAGATTTGTAAAGTTGCTAGTGTAAAATATTTACAGTTGACAGTTGCTTTAATGTAGTGAGTAGTCAATTCCACGTACATATATAAGTGGGTACTTCCAGATTTTAATGCTTACCGTTTCCGTGTAAGAGCGAGTTCGTTAATCTCGAATAACTGTAGGTTCGACTCGTGACTTCAGACCGATTGTACCCTTTAATGAATCGATCGAACCACTTTTTAATTGATTGCACTGAATTTCGATAAAGTCCAGTTAAACTTTCATGCGGGGATAAGCGTTAAAAGAACTTTATTCTGTATGTATTTGTAGTTTCCAACCTGATTAATTGCGCCCAAATCACGCAAAAAACATTATACATTTACCTACAAGTAAGGAAGGACCGTTCTTACTATTGGAGATGTAGAATATACCTTAGTTTACCTTATCTAACGTTCTTTAATATTTAATTTAGATTTTTTTCTTATAATGCAAGGTTGCTATGTTGCACTATCTTATGTTGCTTCTGTCAAAATATATCTTAATTAAAGTTCAACACCGAAAAACAACGCAAAACTTGAACTTACATTTTTGTACAAGATTTCTTTATATTTGCCTAACCCAGATGAGGAAGCTAGGAATTTTCCCTTTTTTATCTCATAAGAGGACTAAATAGGTTTAAATAACTTATGTATTTAAAATAGCAACGAGCATGCACGCACTCTTAATATTATTACCTTAACACACTTTCCCTCTCAACTGAATTCATGGTACATAGTAGAGTTAACTATTACACCTAACAACATGATATGACACAAAAACTGGGTCGGGGTGGTAGTAAAGCCACTGCAATCGAAGTGCGACGGCTTACACCATCTTGTAATCATCGTATACCAACGTTATTTTGAGCAGTTATTAACCCCCATAAAACTAAGGCCTTGTCAAAAAAACGTACATGTGTCTACCGGAAAAAATAATTAGTTAAGTTATTTAATTAGAAACGGGAGGTTGATTCCATTCCCCTATAGTTGTTTCGACTAATCAACATAAATATTACTCGGACGTAATCTCTTAACCAACGTGCAATACATAAAAGAAAGGCCTCTGTATTTACGTCGCACCCTCAGAGGCTTTTACGGCTTAGGTAATTAGCGTCACTCAATTAACCACTACTCCGGCTTAAGAATTTTTGTTAATTATTAAAAAGGTTGCACTCAAGTGCCGCTATACGGTGCCTTAAATTACGGATAAGGGGAGAATGTTTCTACACAATTTAGTAATCCTCCTTGAGATGGTGAAACACATGTTTAATCTAAGGTACTTTTTATATACTTAAGATGTATGTTATGTAAAATATTTCTTTAACATCTCCTTCTTATTTTTTTATACATTGTATATAAGATAACCGTCTATATAAGATAACCTACCTTCAACGAAAGATTCTGTTCAAGCAAAACATTTTAAAATTTTTACATATGAATACAATTAGGAATATTTACGTGAAAGCTCCATCTACATTTGTTCAGCTATTTTCGAACAACCTGTATATACAAAACGACTAATACACATTTTAATATAAAAATAACATGAGATCACTAATTAATGTTACAATTTCATTTATTGACTAACATATAACGTACACTTCACTATCGTACTTCACGTACCAGAAACAGGATGTATTACGCATTTCAGTGACTCAAAATTTTTAACAGATTTTAATAATTCATGAGATATTAATAACACAATTCTAATACATATCTTTAAATTAAAAGTGTAACGGAAGTACTAATTAGAATTAATTCTGTCTAATTAAATTCGAAGGGTTCTTGCAAAATTTGAATCTATTTAAATAGGCGGCATATTCCCATGGGCGAAGTCGAACGTTTTTCAATATATGAGAATAGATAAGAGGATAGAATGCTCCGTGGCCCTTAACATGCCCTGGATCGGAGTACTTGAGATAATTGAGCCATTAAATTGGTTTGTAACCCTTTCACACTGTTGAGAGCGCTCTGGTTTCGTTCCAAAGTCCTTTATTTTTGTATCGACTTCATTCCAGTGCAGGCAATGTGTTGTTTAAGTGGCTATCTTGAGCCGTTCCATTTTGACACGTAATTACGCTTTATCCTTACAGACAAGACAATCTCAAGAATATACTTAAAATATAGTTTATAGTAGTATATAAATTTTAGTTTGGCAACTATATTTTCAGGGACTAAATAGATAAGTAACTGGTTTAATACACGACTTCTATAAACTATACATTTATTAACCCTGTCTTATATATTTGAGTACTATATTTCTAAGGTATTGTTTAAATTGTTTAATAAACTTACAATACTTTTCATGAGTTAATATATAACTTGATTGTTATCCAAATGGTTCGGAGACGGCTACTTAGATTTCATATCGCTGATTTGGAGTTACGCCTAAATTGAAGTCGAAAAGTGTTGCCAGTGACAGCTTAATGTTATAATTAAGGTCATATAAGGCGCTATAAACAAATCTTGGATAAAGATCTTGGTATATATAATAACAAATAAAAACTTTTAAACAGGGCTGTTACTTAAAATATTTAATGGTATTAATCACTGCTTTATGTAGATTTTTATATAGAAAAACTTCACTGAAATGTCTGAGTATCAGACATAATAAACAACCGGTTAAAATATCCTCTTAGTTGCAACTTCAAATGATATTGTAAAGGTCTGGTCTGAGGGTTCGATTGGGACATACCATCTTTATTTAGTGGTCCGTTATATGGTACGAGCGTGGTAGTGTTCTGGTAAAAAAAGATAATATCTCAGCATGCGTCCTTCGAGCTGTACATTAAGTGCACGCACGCAATAAAGGCGATACATAACCACGTCAAGGAAGCTGGGTACACAGGGTTGGATCTTTGCGTTTATTTTTTTATTCTTATCTCACGGTCAAGGTAGCAATGAGCGTGTTTAACTAGATTAAGTAGTTGCTGCTCGTGAACATCACTAAATAACTGTAAATGAAACAGGAGTGCTATAAGGTTTTATTGGGAATTCTCAATTTACTTCAAATCAGAAACTTAATAGCGATATTTTTATATAATTCCGTAAGTCATAAGTAATGCAGAGAAAATGCCTAATATATTTTGAAAGATTCTATACAAGATTTTAACATTATAATTACAGCCCTGTATTATTTAACGTAACACTATTAGACTATCTAAAACTGACATTTCAACTGTTACACACTCGTACATAAGCACTTATGGATCCAAGTAATATGTCATGTAAGGGCATAAAACATTAAAGTTTCCTCAGGGTTAGAAAGCAGCCTTAATTCAAATCGAGTTTTCAAACGAGTTTGGCCACCTCGCAATACTTCATTTTACTTTGTTTTTTACCGATGAGTTAATTACCTTCGCATAATCTTATATGCCAGCCCTATAATGTGGCCGAATTTTCGCAACTCGCGGCCAATGCCTCTTGTTCAGTTATCATTTCTTTGCATCGAGTTCCCGGTATCCAATTCAAAAATATTTAGCATACGAAGGAGGTTCGATGTTGATTAATTGCGCTTTGAATTTTTCGTGCACTGTATCGGTAGTACAGTCACGTTTTACTTCATCAAGGTAGAGTGGTGCTCTTATGTAGTTTTGGGATTGTCCCGTTTTAATTTATATGCTGTTATCGATGCATTGCATAACGCAATGTTTATGCAAGGAGTACTTTGATTCCTTATCAGTCATCTAAATGATTAATTAAGATTTTTGTTCTTCGTTTAGGAATCTGTGATTTTTTTTTGTGTGTCCGTAGCAACCAAGATAATGGAATTTCAGTGTAGGGCTATGTATATAAATTATTTATTATATGTACCTAATCAATACTTTATTAAACATTTTATATAGAATAATATAATTCTGTCAAGTTTCACGATTACCTGTTTCTTAATCGACTTGGAACCAGTATTAATTCCAATGGCGGCGTATAAAAGGCGGGTTGTAGCGTCGTTCATCAATATTGACGGCTGAACGAAATGAAGCTGTCGTCGATGGCAATTGTACCGTCGTTTCAACTAAGCCGTACGACAACCACGTCCATTCAACATTCAAACGCTTACAGAATTTTTCCAAGACGGAGTCACTTGAAACTTTTTCTCTGCATAGATCAAGAGGCCAATGGCACAAGTTCAGTCAATAGACTCTTCATTTAGCGTGGCTCTGTTACTCAAATATTTTTTCTTTGTTACAGGAGCGAACGGCTTGAGAAGGCGAGGCAGACAAACTTACACCCGATATCAGACGCTAGAGTTAGAAAAGGAGTTCCACACGAATCACTACCTCACGCGAAGGAGACGCATCGAAATGGCACACGCGCTGTGTCTCACAGAACGGCAAATCAAAATATGGTTCCAGAATCGAAGGATGAAACTAAAGAAGGAGATTCAAGCGATAAAGGAACTAAACGAGCAGGAAAAGCAGGCGCAAGCGCAGAAGGCGGCGGCGGCTGCAGCAGCGGCCGCGGCGGCCGCGCAGGGCCACCCCGAGCACTAAGCCTGCGCACGCGCCTCTTACCCCACAGTGATACTATCGCAGTCCGCCGAACAGTCCCTAGATTTGTGTTTGTAAATTGTTTGTAATTATTTTTCGTTATTTAAGTGTTGTTCGGTTGTTGTGATTATTTTTTAATTAATATATTAGACAAAATACATGTTTTTCGAATTGAAAATGAACAATAAACTGTTAAATGTTAGAATAGAAACGGGTCGTATTATTTTGTGTTTCGGGTTTTGTTTTTGTTGATTTATTGATTTATTTACATATTTTTATTCGCGCTATCGTCGTAGATGTTCGCGTTTGGAAACCAGTGCAATTTGTAGAAATCTCTTCCGTGTAACATAGTGTAGGTGTATCGTAGTGCGTTTAACGGTATGTGTGACCGTGGAGCACCGACTTCGCCGTCGGCGAGACGAACTACATATATTACATTGTACAAATTTAATATGCCTACCAAAGGGGTCTCTTTGGTAGGTCTCGTACCCTTAAAGCTAAGTAAGAGAAAGGTGTAAGTTAAATCTATTACTTGCTATCGTTCGCATCGGACTCATGCGAAATAATAACCTTCCGCGCCATCAGATCCTTCAATACTCTCGGATAAGTATAGTGTAATCGTGGTCGTGTTCCTGCAGTTTTAATAGTCGGTGAAGTTAAACAAATTGCCATAAATATAAGTAGATAGTTTAGGCTGTAGCGGTGTAAATAGTTAGGGTAACGTTTATAATACTGGAAGTGAGCGGTTGACGGTTGCGCTGGCGCCGTGGAATGGGCAGAAAAAGCTACGGGGAGAGTGCGGGCAAACGCGGGGCGAGTGCGGGCGCAGCGGAGGGGAGCGGCGCCGCCGGCCACCGAACAGGACTAGGTGAGTTTTTGTCAAAGTCCGCGGCATTATTTATCGAGTGGAGACGGTTGCGAAAAACTGACTCGTCGTCACCAGTCGAAGCGCGACGCCATTTTTGAAATCGCCCAAGCGAGACTTCTATGGTATAGCTGTTTTGCAATGTTTTAATTTACTAAGCCAGTTTCGAAAACGTCTTTGATCTTTCCCGACCATCTCCAACTTGTTGCATCGTGGACAGTGCTCGACCCAAAAAAAATTTTACTCGAATCGTTAAGAAACTCGTCCTTAATATGAATAATGATAATAAATGAAGAATGAGGCACTGTCCACGTTGTGTGATTGATTGTCCACTTAAACGTTAATGTCAATATTTGCCATTTACAAATGATTAAAGGGTCATAATCGTAATCCGACGGATGGGTGTTAAAGAACAACAAACAAAACGAGGCGCGCCTCGAAAAGGTCTTTATATTTCGTAAGCATGCATAATGACTTCATCGCCTTTACTCTTCGAATGGTCGGTGGGAACGTCTATTAATTAAATTGACTATAGTCTGTTTCATCTCGTATACCAAATATGGTAACGAAAGAGTCAAACAGTCACTAAAAACTGAATTCCTCGAGCCAGCTCGCCGTACGGTCGGTAAAAGAACCACACAAATGCCTTTCGACGTATTTGGTCATGTTATTGATGTTGAGAAATGCTGAATAGCTTCAGGTGTATGTACGTGTTAACTCGTTAAATTAGGATTTAAATCTCATTTCTAAAGATCTCGGAGATGGAAAAACTGGACCATGACGGTGTCGGAGGCGATTTGAAAGCTCAATTTCAGTTATGGCGACAAATACCATCGCTGAGCTTCACAAACCTTTAACAATTGTTATGTATTTATGCGGTAAGGCTGGTCATAATCACTAAGAAATCATGTTGTTAATCCAATCGCAAAAAGCAACACGTCTGTATTGTAGAATGCCACATTTGAAGGGCAATACGTTTTCGCAATTTATAATAAAAATATAAAATATATTCCACATTCATTTTGCTGCCTGTATTCATTCTCCATTTTTTGGTCGTCGGTCTAAACTAAATCAATTCAACGATAACAGGTAATTACTTAGCCCGCTACGAAAAATTATTAGTTGCTCCGGCTAGACGTATCGGAGAAGCAAAATTCGACGACTTAATTTTAGCGGGTATCTGCCACATAGTCACCAAAATGGGTTGAATTATTAATTACATCCAATCAATTTTATACTCAATAAGCAATATCGCTGATATGCCGACTTTCAATTCATTTAGAGCAGTTTAGTTTGAATAAAACATTATCGAAGTAGATAGTGAACACCAATTGAGAATAATGACTAGTCAAGCGCAATGTTTCTCACTTAATTAATACATACCTTGGGAAAACATAAACGTTACCAAGACAGATGCGTGCGCAAGAAGTAAATATATTCGTTGATAATTCGATACATTTCAGCTCTTAAACGCAATGGCCGACAGCACCTAGGCTTTAACGAAGTCGGCTACGTTTTTTCAAACGCTTACCAACCCTAGACTAGTTTTTCAGAAACAATTACGATCATAATTCAACATAATCGGCCTATATAGCTTCATAGACCTTAAAACTTTTTACCTATTAATAGACCTACTTGTTATAGGTTAATCTCCCTTCATTCCGACTTTATAATCCATTTACAATCTATTTTATTTTCAAATAAACAATATGAAAGCCAATTTTTACGCCATGTTAAAGAGCAATGCAATTTGAAAACCCGCCCCCACTAATTAATATAACTCGTTCGATTGGCTGAATTTTCATATAATGGCGGTAATTGCTGTCGTATATTTGCTGCATAGTCTAGTCAATTAGTTGCACACTTCATGATTAATTTATACATGGCCGCTTTTTCTTTTGGCAGTTTAATTGATATTCAGCGGCTGTTTCTTATTAAAATATTGCAATTTTATAAGGATCGTGGACCTGTTTGGCGGAAATAAAAGGAGTGAACGCTGGGCTGCGGGCGGCGACTTGCATATATCATTATATACACGATGCCTGGTCTCGGCAGCTGTACGAGATGAAAGATCTCCTTTCTTATGTGGCGACTCGACGCGCGCCAACTTGCAACGTTCCGCGTTCGACTCACTTTTATTTATTGAACCTCTATATGGAGGCTAATGATAAATTTTATTTAACGCTCAGATTTATTCAAGTTTGATTGAGATTATTATGCTTTATTTTATTGCTGAATAATTAAAATGCTATTCATAATATTAGCAGAATGAGATACGGCGCGCAGATAGTTTAATGCCTACTCTAAGATACAAAATACGTAGGTCTGTATTCGCTACGTAATCTGCACCGCAAAACTTGTCAGGTATTTAGCTCTAACTATGTGGGTTATTTAGACCATACCCATAGAAAGGTAGTTAGCTAATTCTTACAATTTTTATGCCTTTTCTTGGTACTACAAAGTAAAGCTTAGCAATTTAAGTTGTAACATACTAGTATTTACATAAACATAGTATCATATTATAAAAGTTTCATAATAGTTAAGTGGGACTGCTAATCTGCTACATGTTTTTAAATTATACAAATAAAACATTAATTACTTCGGTATTTACGTTCTAATTTTAACTTACTATTAAGACTTACTTGGCACTTTAATAAGAGAAACAAGTCGACCCTATAAAAATAAGATGACTGTTAAATCCTGTCTAGCGTACATATATCGTAGCACACGGGCACAGTACATAGGTCTCGAACCCGGTACATTCGTGCCACGATAGGATCGCGTCCCCTGCCCTGCCGTACACGACTTTACTGTACTTCGTTACTAGATGTATTTATATCTAACCTAAACCTGAAGAGCATAGTCCCTTTACATTGTAATAGAACCCCAACGTTAGGAATATGACGTGTTAAGACTATATTATTCCTCGTTCATATGTATACCTACTTACAGGGGACGAGTATATAGTACCATTTTGGACGTAGTATATTTTTAAACATATCTAGGAGGATCAGGTAATTATCAATGAACTCTTTTTTGTACTTTTGAAAAAGTTTCATACTAAGAGAACCAGCTAGTGTACTATATATGGTACTATAGTCTGTTAAGATATTTTTTCTTAGTATTTAATGAAGCTCACTAAGTAACAAAGAACACATAGTAAGCCAGTCGATTTGACTTGGAGTAGCGAGCGAGCATGCAGGCCATCTGATTGTAAGTGGCCCCTACCACCCATGGACATCTGAAGCAACTTTACATACAACAGGGGTTCTATTTGAAGTCAATCACGGATGCGTTGCCACTCCTGAGGACTAAGATGGTCGCCTCATATAATGTATACTAGCAACCACACCCTTCTACCGAAACACAAGAACTTAGAAAGATAGACTTAAAAATTTACACCAAAATTTCATAATGTACGAGATGAGTTTTAAAAATGTTATCCTAAATTTCGACACCGACAATGACAGCTTGTAATCATTATCTCCTTATGAAATAATCCATACAAAGTGAACGCTAATCTTGCGAAAATTACTCTCTAAATACCTTTAACTAAGTAAATATAAATAGGACAGTAAATAAGATACATTGCACGTCGATAGCATCGCTTCAGCACGACTCACTATAGCTCAGTGTCTACATGTCCCCTGCGTCGTCTCCGTACAGTTGCAATCGATAGCGATTGTTTAATTGGCTTTCACGTACGAGGAATGTAATCACATGCACACATGCACACAACAGTGTATATAAAATGCACACATAATCATCTATTTTTGTTTTGTACTAGCAAATGTGCAAGCCCGTCTAATGGTCGCCCTATAAGCAAATTCATGTAGAATAAAGGTTCTTTCTGTAGTCAAGAATAGTTGCGTTGCTACTCCCAGAGCCTAAGAAAAGAGACTAAGAATAGACTAAGAGAGATCCGGCAATCGCACTCTTCCACCGAAACGCAAGGGTAAGGGATGGTGAACTTCGCAAACCTTTAGTAACTCGTAAGGGCTCTAAGATTTGTACACGTTTTACACACACACACACACACATTGTTACACACACACCAGGTGGTAGAACCAAGGTAATTCGACCGGGGAGGTACCACCGCCACACCTATTTCTAGCGTGAAGCTATTCTTGCGTTTCGTTGGAAGGGTGTGGTTGCCGGCTCACATATACATGAGGCGATCATCTTAGTCCTCAGGAGTAGCAACGCATCTGTGATCAACTTCAGATGAGACCCCTGTTCTATATAAAGTTGCTTGCAGATGTCCATGGGCAGCAGTTACCACTTACCACCAGGTGGACTGCATGCTCGTTTGCTACTACGACCAATAAAAAAAAGCATACTTTCGTTATATTTTTAGTCACCCAAATTAAGCAAATAATGTTTTGAAGCAAATAATAACTTTTTCACTAATATGAATGCACGTAAAGATATATATATATATCATAAAATTGTACTATAATATCTTTGTAGGGACTTTTATAAAATTGAAAAAGTATTGACGTACTTGAGAATATACTCCACCTGGGAAGTGATCACTGCCCCTATCAATACCTGTAATCAATCTCAGATAAGGTTGGAGCATCTAGGATCGATAACAATAGTAAAAAGATAATTAACTCAATGAAATTGTGGGGTAAATCTGACTTTTTAAAACATATAACAGATCTTTAATTTGAACTCTATCAATCTGGAGTGAGTAAATCTGAGACAAGAAGAATTTAATACCAACGAGCTATCACTTCTTATATAATTATATACATACAGACAACTTTTGAAATACTATTTATCTCAATAGATAAACTTAGACACGTGCAAAGAACAATAGAGGTAGTACAATGTTTGACCTTTATCCTGTTTCCTTAACCGTACACGTTGTTACCTAAACAGAACGAACCTTATACAGGTTCGAATCTATGTGATGTACAAGGTTTCTAACTTTTAACCTTCATATCTGTGGTATTACTTTTTACATATTTATGTATCTAACATGTATTTTCCTTTTAATCTGCATTTTTTTGTAATAATCGAGCGTATTTTCATGTATACTTTTTATTTATTTATGTATTTATTTTGTTTAAATAGTTTTTGTATGTAGCGATACCCACTACCCATTAATGTTGTGTGTTTTTACAAATAAATAAATACATTTTCTTTTTTATTATTTCTTTTCTTTTCTTCTTACCTTCATTATTTCATTTTCATAATATCATAATATACCTACTTATGTAAAACGTAACACAATTATTTTATTTTGCACATAAATCGTAACAAAATTTATATTAATGTTGATATTACTCCACCAGCATTATAATCGAGCTTAAAGATGAATACATTACATAAATGACGCATCTGCATCATTAAGTAGTTACGAGCGCATTTAACTTTTAACTTTTCTTAGAGTCCCCCAAGACAATTATGTTTTTTCTTATGTATGTTTCAGTAATCGCTACCATTAACTTACTAGGCTTATCTACGCCACTTGACTCGCTAACTCGAAGTATATGTCCTTTTCAGACTAAAAATATGATAAATATGTTAAAGAATAGTGAGGAGGTAGAACCCTTTGCAGTCTGACTCCGGAGGCATCTCCGTCACACCTATTAGGTACCTACTGCCTGAGCAGTGTTAAACACTACCATATTCTCATCTGAAGTATAAGGTAAAAAGTGTATATCAATCAATCAATCAATCAATCAATCAATCAATCAAATGTTTATTTGTAGTAAAGTGTAGTGCATCCCCGAGTATAGAAATCCCCATGGTGCAGTTTAGTAGTAGTATTTTATATTATCACATCATTTATGGTCGATATAAACGTTGAAGGCTTAATTGCAATTTTGAACATATAAAGTTGTAAACTGAATGAAGTGTCTAACAAACCCATAACTTGTAATGGAATTAACCTCATAAAAGCACGCAATCAATTCATATAGACTGTACTAGAACTGGTAGGTAACTCGCGTCTGGTATTTAATTTTTGAGATAAATCTTTCTAAGTTCGCAGGAAACTACTATTTGGAGTAGATTTTTGTACATTTTGAACATTGAGTAGGTAAATTATTCAAGCGATATAATAAGATTTGATTTAAGAAAACAGTAAACTCTAAAATATGCATATGTGCATTTTTATCACAAAGTAAGAAGTGGCAAACGATCATACAGTCTACCTTCTATCTGAACTCGATTATAGATGCGTTGCTACTCCTGAGGACTAAGATAGTCGTCTCGATATACGAGTGAGCCAGCAACCACACCCTTCCAGCGAAATGCAAGAGCCGCTTCACGCTAGAAATTATCTATTGTATTAAAATGCCTTAAAATACAACATGACATTTATATTTTACATGACCCGCTTACCCTCCACTTGACAATCACATCACAAAAACTGTGTTGTGTTGGGATGAATCAGCCAGTACACGACCATTTATGACGTGCCCCTCACAGTCGCCGAGGGACGTTGTAAAACTGACCAATAAAAGTTCATTATCTATTGGTTGTTCGCGCTTCCAACTTTTATTAGTTTATGGCGCTACTGTGAAACGCCATAAAACGCGGATTGGTGACAAATTGCGGTGTTGACTTTACGACTGTAAGCTCAGTGGCCATTTTATGTTTATTTTATGTACTCGTAACTGATAGGTTAATGCTGTATTAACGATGTTTTTATTTGATCATTAATCATTTAGACGATAGTTTTGATTTCTTTCATTTTATCTCCATCTTTGTTCGTGTAATCTTAATTTGTTTTGAGTTAAATATACAAGTTTAATAAATTCTTTTCATTCTAAAAGTTTTTGTCCTCTTTTAATCTTTAATCTACCTTTATTATTGCTTTACATGTTTTTACAGCATGTTCTTATGTAGATTTCTGAAAATTATGGTCAATTGTGAAAAACAGTGAAAATTTAATTTGTCGAAAATAGTTGCACTGCGTGTGCTTTTTATAAGGCAAACATTTTTCTTGTTGGAGATGTTGCTTGTGCAGATGCAACCATCAGAACATAGACTTTTAGTTTGATACTTATCAAATACAATTTTTATAGTAAGTACCTTATAAAACTAAACCTGATGTTTTTCACCATGCAAAGGACGCAAATTTTCATAGAAATTTTAAATCAAAATCTACTGCCCAAGTAACCGCTGGAATATTTACATGACCTGACACATCAAGTACCTATCTATAGATGTAAACGCCGCAAAGATACATAACCTTAGTGGTCCAAAGTTTACATCATACCGTTATCACCCTTCAGTAAATAAACGTGCAATCAATATTAATACTTATGTTACTAAATAGTTGCACAAATTAATTCCACTTCTAATACCATATTTCCTTACCTGCCAATTTCCAACTTTTCATTCCATGAAATAAAATCGGTGATTATCACAGCGACAAATTCCTACTAATATATTTGACCGAATGAACTGCAAATAAGTGATTGAATTAAACTGACGCTTAAGACTGCGTTTCAGGCATGTAATTACAGGTCTTACATGGCATTTGATGGGCGTGGCGAGGGCATTATGCAAAATGTGGCCACCGCGGTATAACTCAGCGAACCTTTGGGTAGGGTTGGTAGGTGGAAATTTTTCGTAAGATATTAAAAGATTGGTAACACTTATAAAACCAATATGGAAGATTAAAATTGATATATTAATGTGAATTAGGTAGGCAATACAATTAAGTTATAGGTTTATTAGTAAATGGGAAGCCCATCCGATCGCAAGGCTGATTGCAAAGATTGTGTGTTTTTAACGTGAAAAATCTATGTCTAATCTAAATGATCACATAGATTCAACGCCTTAAATAAGTGAGCTATGTCTACGAATCTTCATACTAGAACTATCATAATAAAAAAAATCTAATCGGAATTTTATGAGAAATTCGTTAAACTTTTCCAATGTAAAATTAGGGCAATTTCCAATAAGACGAATCATATGGATGTTGATATCCGG
>DWTU01000150.1:0-21743 GCA_018251515.1 Cecropterus confusis | reverse complement strand
ATTAAGACTGGAAATAACGATAAAGTTATTAAGATTTAATGTTCTATTTAATAAGTATTTAATTGCAGGTTGTCCCGTGTCCCGGGACTTTGAAATTGTCGGGAATTACCAAACCACAATAAGGAATACTGAGTAGAAAAATAAAATGTTTAATTCATAATTAAAATGTCTCGTCTGCTTCGTCGGCGGTTGAACTTGGTATTCATACGTATCACTTATATACTCCTGTTTCATTCCAGTCCATCGAATTTGTCTCAAGATATCTCTTATCAGATATACCGGGACTGATTATAACTATAATCATAATCGTGTCCCATATTCCATTGTTGACGAATGTTTAAACGTAGGAGGAAAACCTTTTGCTTCTACTACGAAAGGTAGCCGTTAGTAGAAAAAAACAACCAGTTAACATTATAAATGACTACGAACATCAACAGGAAAACTTAAACGAAATTAAACGGCGATCAACACCAAAGCATTCAACTCTATAAGGCATTTAGCGCTAAACCCGTAGAAAGTACGCTCGGCAATGATTCATCGCGCAGATCAACTTATTAACGATGGCTAGATATAAATCACGGAGTACATCGGCATCCGCACGAAACACCGGTGTAAATGACAATCGGACATGCCTGGTGATTTATCTACGGAGAAGCGCTAACGGCTCTCATTGCTAATCAAATTACTAATGAAGGAAATTGCCAATAAATTAATAGATGGACACTGTAATAATTATCAGTCATAAAGGAACGCATGCCTCACAAATTCAAGGTGCACCTTAAATTTTAATTTATCCATTGTTACGAGACGCGTCTAACGACATATTTAATCTTTATATCCAACAAGTTGTTTAGACAATATAAGCGAATTAAACGTAAGAACATAAATTCGAAACATTAGATAAGCCTCCTTTCGCTGCAGTTGAGAAAAATAAGTGAATTACATATGAGCACCATTTTATTCGTACTGCACCAAAAATAAACTATGAATTATACACCTATGCCTTCGTCATACGAGGACGTGTAACGATCAGTATTTTAACTAAAAGTTTTATAAGTCATATTTAGTAAAGCGTAAACCAATTTAAATAAAGTACCCTCGGATGAATTACAATATACCTGAATAAATATAAACAACGGAAAATATTCATTATTTTATGGTATAATAAAGGCCTACAATTCCACCGTTATCTGTACGTATACCTCTGAGCTAACCATAAAAGTATCCGTGAAGGAACAAGTTGTCAACCAATTTTATGGTTATTTGGAAGGAATTTTTATATGAAAATGGCTCAATAACTTCCCACTACCGTTCATAATATTGGCAACTTGCGCGACCTTTGCAACAAAGTAGCAAAGTTGATAGCTATCGAAGTGTCAGCGGAACAATCAACATAAATAACACTAATTCGTTCCCAGTCTATAATAATGGTGGTACAACTTTATGCTAAATAAATATAGAGTATATTTGATTTTTTAGAAATAGTCGACCGAATGGCCAAATCATTACAAAATAATGATTTTTTTCTTGAAAAGTGACGGCCCTAGCATATAAGCTACGTTCAGGCGTCGATACTGCATAACGTTTGTACTTTTGACTTGCTGCATTCGCTCGTTACAATGGAAACCCTCGTTTTAACGACTGTATTAAAGGTAATATGATGCAGCTTTTTTGCCTTCGGCTGCAAATGTACGCAACGGCTAAAATTAGCTGCGATCAGCGTTTAAACGTCTGCGGGTTGTAGCGTTGCGATCGCGTTCGTAGTTATATCTTCAGAACGGTACAAGTTTATCTTATTTCCTCAAAATAGTGATTTATGTTTTTCCAATCATTGCAATTTTCACTCCACGTATTGTTTTTACTGGCCTCGTAATGTACTTTGATGTTTTGAGGTAACAACCGTAACATAAACTCGTACTAAGGGTACAGCTAATTCGATGCCAGTGTTAAAGAAAAGTAGGAATGTCTGCTCGGGCCCTAAGTGCGTTTAGTATCCAGTAATGTAATCATGCCACGATGTATTTAAGACCAGCCCCTTCGCCTGTCGACAACTTGAGTAACGTAATTTGTGTCAATATAGGGACGTATTAGGATATAAAGGAAGATAAAGTGAGTTCGTGACTCGAATGAGATTGATCGGATTTCTCGGATGTCGTAAGGGACTTTATAAATCGATATTCGCCTTATCCGGTGCCCGTTATTACACTGTATTGCGTCAGTACATGCATGATCGGCTATGCTCGCAGTGTATATTATACTCTATAAAGCAGCTTGTACACGCAGACGAGACGATAAGTAAGACCGGCACTTAAACTCCTAGCGTCAGGGTCAAAATAATCTATGTTAGAATATATTCCCGACAATGAATTTAAATTTCTAGCCAGTATCAGAAAGGTTAGTGGGTATATTTTTGGAAAAATATGGGTTTTATAGTAATTTTCACGGGGAATCCTGAATACTTAAGGGATGCTTGTGATACCGTGAATACATTGAAGGATGCCAGTGATGTGCTAATTGTACTTAATATTTCATAGTAATATTAGGATCGAGCATAGTGTGTTTGGGTAGTTACAATGAGCAGTCAATAAAAAGAGTATATAAACGTTTAGTAAATGTATTGTTTGCGTGTAAGCGGCCTATCTTTGCGTTTTCTCAATGCGGCTGTTATAATATTTTGACACGTAATTACACCGATTTATTGAACGTGCGAATAAGCTTACTCGTAAAACCCATTAAGCGAATGAACCTCAGGTGCTTGGTAAAAATAATTTAATTAATTATAGCGAAATTACACCTCCGTCCGGTCGTTGAATGTACGGTCCGATGTGTTACTGTTATTACGTGTTGATATAATTATTATAATCGTCTCTTTATGCGCTATAATACACTGTGCTTACGGTGATTGGAAATAAGTGCAAGCGGATTAAAAGTTAAGCCCAACTGGCTCAAAATAATTAGCTGGAGCCTGATCTGTACGTGGTTTCGTAATAAATAAGGCGCCAAAAATAATATCGTTCGTGACACAGTTTGGTTACCTAGATGCATATATTACAGTTCTGGACTTTTTACAGAAATGTTGTGAAAACCGTGTGTTATACTTGTTTGTATAATATTGACCCTGATAATTACATACGCTAGATGTACTTTGTATGTATACATTTGATGATATTTATTCTCTGGATGGCATTATAGAATATCAATAAACAAATCTATTAATTAATATATATCTTTATTATACTTTTTTACTTCAAGTACCTTTGCGATTTATACGATTTTACTTACGTGGTGTATATTATTCTACTCTATAATATTAGAACAGTCATTAAACAGTGTATTAGAGGCTTCTTCTTTAATTATAAATTGGTTACAACCAACAACAGTTACACGCAAGAGAGAATGCCAGACAACATTACCACTTATCCGTCGGATGAAAGCTAATGTAAATAACGGAGTCCAAAGCAGTTACTGAGACATCGACAATTTAGTACCACCGGCCGTAGCTAGAGGGCGCTGAACAGTTTAATAGATTTGTCCGTCATCGGACATCACGTGGGGTTGTATTACAGGTATTAGATACTAGACATCGTCCGTCGCCTGTGGCTCCGTGGATGCGATGCAGATGGGTTGATTATCGTTTATAAACATTCAGTTAGCCTTGTTTAACTGGCCGTGAAGATAGTTTTCCCTATAAACACCAGAATATATATATTTTTACCTAATTTGCTTTATTACAATTATGATATGTGATTCTGATAACGTTCTAATGTTATTTGATAAGTACCTAATGAAAACATGTAGGAGTATTTTCAATATCTATTGCTAAAAATTGTATAACGTAATTGACTTGGGCTTTATATTAGATGGATATTTATTTTTCAATTTAAAAATGTAGTATAGTAACTTCAATAGCGTGTAGTCATTACTCCATTAAAATCCAACTACTCTATCGTAGCTTATTACAATTAAAAGTCATGGTATTTTTTCTCAGCGCGAGTGAAACCGCGGTCCATACCTAGTTTCTACTACATTTTTTATTTTGTTTCATAGTGTGAATAGTTCTGTAAAATGTTCGAACAAATATATGGCATTTTTTACAATATCATCACATGTAATTAATCAGTAATTCGGTAATCAGCAAATTCACATAACATACCTCGCTCAACATTTGAATGTGAAGAAATAATTTAGGAATGTTCTCATCAATATAATTTACAGTTACTGAAAGTATCAATCAAAATGTATGAGTTATGACCTTTAATAGCAGTTCCCAGTGTCAAGTCGTTTGAACGGTAGACCGCTTCGATACTTGATGGCTGGTAATCATTCATGTCGATATCAATAGTAAATCAATACGTAATTGTTCTTTAATTTCAATCTTCACTTTATAGACGCCAGTTCTTATTCAATTTCGATGTGGCCTTCTCTTATATCTTGGTTTTCGTTTTCGTAAGCTCATTTAAAGAATGAAGATTCATGCGCATGTTTGTGTTCTAGGAAAAGGCCTCCTTCATTGAACGCTTCTTATATTCTTTTATACCATTATTTAGGAAGTTCCAAATTTAGTTTCTGTTCTCTGTTTAGATTATGATTTTCGGAAATACTTAAACTCAAGCTTGAGTCTTCCCTTAAGCTTGAGTATAAAATCTTTGGGGTCCTTGAGAAATTAATTTCAACTTCAATTTGACGACAGCCGAATATATATTTGCGACTTCAACTTGACGACAGCCGAATATATTAGTAATTATTCGATCAACAATCAAAGCATTGAATTGTTGCAAAGCATTAGTTTCATAATTTTTAAATGTCAATCACACTTATATTAACTATAAATTTACTTATGTATTTGTTGTCAATTTAAAACAATGGCCAATTAAAACAAATTAGTTTCGTCAATAAAATGCAATTTGAATAGCGTTGTAGCTAAATAACGTTGCATATAATATCGAACACTTCTTTGATGACACTGACTCTCAGAACAATTCTACTGATTATTACTCTCTTAAGAATTTACTTCTTATATTACTATTGAGTCATTTTACTTCAAATTAATGATCCTCTTAACATTTCACGATTTTCAACGTTTTATCTTTATATATCAATGTGACCTGCCTTTTTTATTCGCAAACTTTCTTTGTAACGTGACCCGAATCCGTCTTCTTCGCATTGTCCCGTCAAAGTTCCTGTCAACGCGATCTTTCCATACGCCCATCAAAAAATTTCAGATTGAGAACTCGTCAGCTAAAGTCAAAAGATATAATTATGAGCAGTACTATTATTAAAATGAGATTATTTTCATTATTTTTAATTTGGGTCGTATCAATATATGCAATATAAGAACTTCTATCATTTGTATACGACTGTTAATCTATGCACATAATTTAGATGTATTGCCAATTTTATTTGCGCGTTTGATATTGCTGCGCGTGTGTGAGATATAGCACATATGTCTGCCTAATAACTTATATATAATAACTAATATATAATATTATAATCAATTCAATCTCGGCCACGAAACACTCGTTTGGCGCTGCAAGCGTCAGCGTTGAGTGAATATTGGCATATTTCGCGTCTATTAGAATAAATTTCTTGACTTTATATTATAGAAACATATTACATTTGCTTCTTTTGCTCACGATGCTTTATACGTTTACAGTATGCTGACCTCATCAAAGTTAGAAATATATAAAGAACAGGGAAAAGGCAACCGGACATTTGCAAAGATTTTAAATTGATAAGAATTTTTAAGCGTTCTGGTATAGGTATCAGTTTATTGGCAAAAAAGTGAAAACTCTAACTCTAACTTGTTCTAAGAGCTTTAACCACGAAACATTCGCTTGGCGTCAGCAAGCAACCATCTGTGTTAAGCTGTTTTGCCAAATTACGCTACAACTTGCAACGAAAATTCTTGAATTTAGAATATTACACGCATACATTTGTTTTTAACGCTCAACGCTGACGCTTTCAACGCAAAGCAATTGACGCTTCGAGCGAATATTTCATGGCTCTCGTATAAGGATCGATCATATTCGCTCAATACTTTGACCTAAGTCATTTTTTAAATCTATCCACATTTTTTTAAGAAACATCAACAAAGTAACATTATTCAATTAAATGTCAACAATTAAACAACTTAAATTATATGTTACAAATAAAATAAACCATCTAGAATGGCCGTGTGAAGCATGGTTCCCAAAACACTGGCGGCATTACCTTGTTGTACGGCGAGACAAAATTTGTAGATTTAGATATTCTTTTGCGTCAAAACAATGAGTATTTGCCAGATCCACGCAAACCCGAGCGTACCGTGTGTGCTCAGCAATAAGCAATTACCGATCGGCGACGGTACACTCGGTACGCAATCGGACGTTGAACGTTCACACCTGTTGGTCGGTAGGGTTACTCACTGTGGCCATCTTTACGATATACCAACTTTTTAACCGACTTCATATGGAGGTTATCAATTCGGTTGGTATATTTTTTTTTATTAATCTGATTGGTACGTGTGATTGTTTTATAAATATGTCGTGAGTGATATTAATTTCAAAAACGGGCAGAATTAGTGTTTATTAGGTATTGGTGTTTATTTATTTCTCTATGTTTTGAGACATGTTTGATGTTTTTTTATTCATTAGCTATGTGTTAGTCATGCAGTAAGTGCGTAACCGTTTTAATAAGCCCTTATATAACTTGGAATCTCTTAGCGTAAAAGTGGCCACTGACCTCTTACCCTCTTAATAGTACCTTCTGTATAAGTGCCAAATGTCATTAAATTGACGAAAGATATCTTAATGTACTATAACGTATGACAGCTGCTGTCGTAATTCTCTCTAAAAATAAAAATGACCTGTTTAGTAAGTATACAAATTAGACGTCCGTAACGCTTACGCCAAGTTGCATAAGAGTTAATTTGTTGTCAGGAAACTAGATTTTTGCATGAACAAAATGCATCGACAGTTCAGTATCGTATCATTGCACATTGGTGTTACGCATGTCATTGCGATTAAACCGTGAAATGATGTCTCTTGCAAAATGTTCTTTCGATGGATTTGATAATATGTGTCTGGTAACCTGCGAGCTATGACTCACTGCACTGAAACATCAGAGTAGGCTAGTCTACCTATGCAATTAATTAAATTATCTATTGCAATTATGTTTATTAATTTGCATGAGTAACGTCGTATACTAAACCTAAATTGATTAAGTATTTGGGATTGTACTAATTATATTTAAGAGAAACTTCAAAATTTTGTTTTTATCTTGGGAAGAAAAATTAGGAGGACTAAAAATTTCTTAACTTTTCAACCCAAGTCTTTTAATCATCAATATCGTGATATTTTACAGATAAAACTTCATAAGATTTCGTAACTTGATATAAGTATTAATTTGTTTCCAAACGAATACTTACATTGCTTCGCTAGGATACGCGAACAATAAGTTTTGATTAAAGTGTAAATCCCTGTATTAATTTGTCTGCAGCGGTTTATTTATCATTATGAGACATTACATAACCTGCTATGATTCTATCAGCATTGTTGAGTTTATATAATCACGAAGTAAGCCAATTAATGCTTTATTGACTGTAAATACTCTATTAACATTTAAAAGTAAATTTCGAATTTGTAACAATGATTTTAATTGCCCCATATCCATTGAATAATCGAGAGTGGGTTCACTTATTTAAATGATGTAATTGTTTACGTTCGTAATTGGCGTTTGCCGATGGTAAACCAGTTTGGTATCAGCGCGATCGAGGCGTCATTGTGAACGACGTTAAGTGTCTGAAACTGCCTGTACCACTCGTTTACCGTGTCAATAGTGTTTAACTTCGTTAACCGCTAACACCGAGTCGCTTTTACCTCTGACGTAATAAAATTACATCCCCTATATCACACTAAATTAGGAGGTCTATCTTCAACGCATTCGAAGAAGTTTCGGAGCCGTCTCAAAGTGAATTTGGCAAATGTTTCATGAATCAATAAAATTTTTATTTCTAAGAATTTTTTCGGACTGGCTTTTTCTGGTTTTAAGGATTGAATCTCATATTATATTTAATTTTTCGTACAAACTGCCCGAAATAAACATCCGTACGTAACCCATAGCGCTCGGAACATCGTTTGAAGCAACGAATTTCGTGCATACAAATTAGACCTCGAGACCCGACGTGTCGGACAATCGAAGTGCAAATGATGATTCCCATGAGGTCGACCTCATGATTCCTATCGACGAGGTCAGCGATCACCCAACTCGCGGAAGAAAGTAAATTGGAATACGTGACGTTCCCTGTGCCGGGCGATTTGTAAACGTCGCATTCGGGTAGCTCGACTCGTATCTAACCAAATCCGTTGAACCGCTAAACGTTGTCAGGTCTCGAGAGAGGCGTGTCTAGAACACTGGTCGGTTAGCGTCGGTGGCGTCTGTGTTGGGTTAATTTGCCACAGATAGTGGCCATGATGGATGGCTTGACGCGCCGTATGCGCCCGCTCCGCACGCCCTCGGTCAGAGGTTAAACGCCCACTTTGTGCACGATCCCTTCGTTGTATTGATTTAACAGTCGATCACGATTACGATCTCTTGAATATCGGCATACCTATTCCGGTATACCGTACGGCCGCCGTCTATAAATCTCGCTTAAATCAATGATCGTGTCTATAAATACACGTGAGCGTTGTAAGGACGGTGCCCTGCGGTCCAGATGCATGATTCGCGGTGAACCCCGCCGATAAAGGAAATGTTTACCAGCACGTGGGAGTGGAAGTGCATGCTATTTTCTTTATTGCTACATTATCTAATGACGGACGTCGAAACGTAAGCAACAACGATTTACGTACGTGCGTTACAAGAGGAAGTTGTGGAGAAATGAACTTTTAGAATTCATTACATAGATACCTTACATATACCCGCGGCGTTAGGTTGCGCCTTTAATTACCGATAGCTAGTTGCGGTAGTCATCTTTACATTCATAATCATTTCTGATAATCATGTGAGTCTAGACGCAATACTTATTACGAATTGGCTCAGATATATCGTTTCGAGAGAAAAAAACCGTCGACTGATTTACGATCATCGCGTTATTTTCTCTAAAAGACGAATCTCGAATTCCTCGCAACTAAATCACAAGTACTCATGTTTTTGTAAACCTTTCTCCGATGTCAACGGTCGCCGTTTAAAAGGGATCGTATCTCGTTGACCCGACGTTTACAATTTCGACTTTTTCCCGCTCGAAACTTTTTCGCGACAACGGTACCTCGCTCCAATTGTCCAATCCTTGTGTCTCTATTGTTCCAGTCGACTCGGGCCGTGTATGGCGTACGACCGTTCACAGATAAAATGAATCCATAAATTACGGTATGATGTCGACACTGTCGTTGCTACCGATTTTAATGTGTAATCTGTACGATTTATTGCCTCGATCGATATTGCAGTCAGATTTGAATTGTCGAATGTAAATTGCCGACTCACGTGTACATTTCTATGTGAATATTTTATAGTTTCGCATTTGTGTTAATAATTCATTATTGTTCAATTTGGAAGTCAGAAATTTACTCCGTGCAGTTTTAGACATATCCTACAAAAACGCAGTTACGAATATCTATTTTAGGGAAGCTTGTGGAAGGGTATATAATTTGACAGGTAAACTAATCTGTACGAGTTTGTATTTATGCATCGTAAAAAAAAAATCGGACCGCAATAAGAAACAATACGGTAGCAAAACCGGAAAACTTTCAGACAGATTCGATACATCGTTGACAGGTATACAAAATAGACCTCCAGTATCGGAGAAGACACACGCGTTATCTATATTGTCGTTACGTCGGCTAAGTACCTATCGCGGCCACCCTGGTTCTGTGATACCTAAGCATGCACTATGTTTTATCTGCTTCCTCATGCAAATGATTGCAAATGGGTGCTTTCGTCATTGCTCCAAAGGTGGGTGGGCGAGTACGCGGTTATTGTAAATGCATCGCTGCCTCCTGCTCAACTTAAATTTGCGGATAATTTTAAAATATGTGACATTTGTTTTCAAGTAAGCAACAATTTAATTGAACGAATATATGTTACGTATGCGTATATTGGCTTAATATTGTGTGTGGTTCATGAATAAATTAAGTAATACTCATTACGAATTATATTATTTCGTTCCTTTATACTATACTTACAGTATTTAAATGTTACCTACGAGTAATACAGTATCCAAAACAGTGTGTATAGAAAATTCGTTTTCCATTTATTCAAAATACTTTTTTTTTAATATTAACTATTTAATTGTATGAAAATGTGTATTTCGGATTTCTTATTTCCATATTAATGGCAGTCTTATCAACTATCAATAAAACTGTGTTTTCCTAACTATCAATAAAAAGTTCAAATCGTATTGTTCAAAGTTTGCAGGTGGAAATCATACAGTAGATCATGGTTTTTAAAGAATATTATACCATTTCCAACGAAGTGATAATCTGCCAAACATTAGTCGGCGAAATGTGCAGGTACGGTATTTTATCGCGCTGAGCTTTTTCTTATCTCTACCGTTCGCTGTTCCAAGCTTTTAGGTAGCGATCACTGCAAAAGCGATAGCGATAAATGGTAAACAGGAATTGATAAACCTAGATTTTATATATTTTAATTGTGTATTTCTTGAATGCGTCTAAAGTAAATAAAAGAACGGTGTCGCTTATTTAACTGCTTTTACGATTCTCACGATAATAATAATGAAAGACACGAAACGAGTGTTGTTTTTCCATTCCAACAATATACGGATCCTAAAAACTTTCACTAATAATAGCAATATTTATTACTGTCGCTGTATTCAGTCTGCTGGTTCAGTCTACGCTACCTTGCACCTTACTTGAGGGAACTGGCTATCTAACAGCGTTCCCTTTCGAAATGCCCTCGATGGTAATCTTCAGCTAAGTGAATGCATTCTGAGTGAAACTTATGAAAGTACTAACAGTTGTAATGATAATCCGTGGAAGAATTCAAAATGCGTGGTTAATGCAGGTGCTTGTATCGATTCGTATTCAACTTACAATTTGCAGATGTTAATGTAAAAAGCCTGATTAAATTATCATTTTGAATTATGAGCCACAACCTACCGACATAGAACCGTGTGGATAATGCTTACGAATTATGGTATGAAATATGGCAACAAATGGTATAACAAAAATAATGTCGGTCTGAGTCAGTACCATTATTGTTTTCTGCGTAAAACCTCAAAGCAGCTGTGATAATAGTTCCGTGGCAGTACATTTTAGTAGTAAAGGCCTTGACAATATTCCGAAGCATTAATTCCAAGATCTAATCTCTGTTACAGATACACCACATGGAGCCATAATTTAGAGGGAACAATTTTATCACACCCTCTTAGATTTTATCCCATGATTTATCTTCAGCATTATATCCAAGATGTGCATAAAATATTACAGCGGTAGGATTCGTAGGCGGTTCCTAGCAACTGAAGTATTTGCTAGTTAGTATTTTTATTATAATAATGTAGTAGCAGTAAATGAGTGTGCGGTCTACCTAATTATAAGTTGCCGCCCATGGACATCTGTTAATAATCCCAGACATAATAAAAGTCTTAAATAAGGTCAGCCACACTTGCATAGCCCTTGAGCACTCTGGTAATTATGTCTTTCTACACTATATCCCTCAAACCAAAACACAGCAGCGCTTACTACTGCTGTGCGAGTATAAGGTAGAAATAAGTGTGGCAGCAGTGTTTCCGGAGCTGAAATTCGAAAGGTTTTACCATCTTTAGTCTGTATTGTATCTGTCGACCCCAGTGGCGGAGCGGTCACAATACCGGTCTGACGCGCAGTGGGTTCCGGGTTCGATCCCCGGCCAGACAGGCATCTGAATGATGAGTTTAGATTTCTGTTCTGGGTATGAGTGTTTGTGTATTTGTCTTTGTGTGTCCATGGCACCCACGACACTGTTAATTTTAAATGTCCCCTGGGACTGACACTGTCACGTATTTACCTTCGTCCATGGTACCCACACACACAAATAAAATTAAAAAAATAGTTTACGCTAGTATGATGGTATACTTAACAGAGAAATGATGTTTTACGTATTGTTTCGATAATTATTTAAACTTTAATCCATATTGTGTTGTTAATGTACCTTAATATATAAGTAATTGATTTATAGTGCGTCCATGTCGGAGTATAGATATAAAAAAAATATTTTAAATAATTCATTAATTTTATTCTTAAACCAATGTCAGTCCTTTATAATGGTAGCAACTGAAGCTAAGGCTGGAACTTTAATGCTATGCACATACACACTTGCAATTTATCACGTCAGTATGGCAATAACAATTACAGCCGCAACTTCTGTATGTCCGGGACTATTATAAGTCCCAGGTCCTTGTTCTCATCCCGTGGGTGTGCCAGGAAGTGGTCGGGACGCCCACACTCTTTCATCGTGTGATTCATGCCTAGTTCTCCGTCCATAGATCTAGTACCTGTAAGAAATGACCGGACGGGAAAAGCGTGTAGCTCTTGCTTTTGTTCCGGTTTAGAACTATATCTCTTTCATATTTTTGTTTCTAACGCGTACTTTGAATGAAGGTGACCATACTTCGGTAGATGTATGAATAAGTAATCTTATCTCGTTTTTTTTTGTTTTTGTTTTTGTTTGATTGATTTTAGTTGAGTGATACATTCACAGCCTCATATCAAATCTTCCTCTGACATGGGTTTACAAAGTGTGACATGAGTTTACTTTAACACCCAGATCCAAACCAGATTTTAATTTCATCATTGAAATGTCTATCTAGCCTGGGCTCGAACTTGCGACCTTTGTCAGACAAGTAAACGTATATTATACGGTATGTCATGTTATGCCTGTAATGTGGATTGTGGAATTTCTACTCGAAAGTAACCGTATGGCTCCGACTATGCACATTAGCTAAGCGACTCGTCTGTCTACTAACATTAGTGGATTTATTGCTCGTTTGTTACATACACTGTTTTCGCAGTTTTTGTTGGCACTGTGCGGAGCTCAAACTAGACGGGTTTATGAATAGTTATTTTAGTACATGACTCTACATACGGTTGATGGAACTGACGTTTTTACATTTGTAATAGATATCACGGTCATAGCCCGTCAGTATGAAATTTGGCTTTTCCAATATCTAGTTCTAATAATAAAGTGGAAGATGAAAACTATCATCGACATAATTTAAACCTAATGACATTCAATTGGAATAACTTTTATTCGGTCGAAATTGCGTTTTAATAGTAAGATTGATGGGTGGTCGTTGCCATCGTCAGATTATTGCTGTCTTACTGCTGCATTCAATAATTAATGGCAATAAAGGGATACTAAAACTTTTAAGGCGTACCTAATTATCAATTATATCTAATCAATTTACAATTAACGCATATGATATTTAAGACTTTGTTGTATAAATCAATCATAGTAATTTTTTTTTATACTTCAGGTTTATCAGGGTAAATTTCGGATATTTGGTCTATTTACGACTATTTGAAAGTATTATAAGCTTGCTCGTGTGGCTCTATCGTACATGATATTATTATCTGTGACACGTTATAAACACTCGAACCACGCAGACACTGACAACTGTCCGCGGGCAATTTTCTAAGATGTAAAATAATCTGGTTCGTGTCACGCAGGCACGTGGCGCGGGCGGAGCACGGCTTTAGGGCGTTTTTCACCGTGCTACGTACATACCTGAAATTATAGCCACCAAGTAGCTAATGTATATAAATTGTGGGTTTTACGTCCACTGGCCTACCGTAACACGCGGACCGAGGTGGTGAAAGTCGGGGATTTGGTCTCAAGAGCTCTATGTTGTGAATGAGTTGAAATTATGTAAGATTTCTGTGTTTCGACGTTCTATAAATTCTTCGTCAGATGTCATAAAAAATATGTGCATAATGATGGTAAAACCTTTTGTGGTTCAACTCCGAAGGCACCAAAGCCATGCCTATTTTTTACTAGTAACATCAGTGTTAATTTCTGTTGTTCTTGTTTGAAGGGTGAGGTAACTGAGACATAGTTACCCTAAGCGCTCAAATCTAAGCAGCATCAGAGGTAGCAACGCATCTCTGACCAACCTCAGGTAACTTTAGTTTTATGTTAGGTTGATTAGAGATGTCCACGGGCGTCAGTGGCAGGCCACTAACGCATAGACTGCATGCATGTTTGCTTCTTCTTAATATAAATAAAAAAGGCATAATATAACTGTTATTAAATATGATACATTAGATTCACGTACGTCGTATAGGTACAGGAGGTTCATCACGCGACGACCCGCGTGGTGGAGCGGTAATATACCGGTCTGACATGCAGTGGGTCCCGGGTTCGTTCCCCGGCCAGACAGACATCTGAATGAGTTTAGATTTCTATTCTGGGTCTGGGTGTTTGTGTATTCGTCTTTTTGTGTCCATGGCACCCACGACACGGAGAAAATCCTACTGTGGGGCTATGAGTGTAGAAAGCGTTTACGTTTACGTTCATCACGTGCTCAAATATAACTCCAATCCTATTTGGTGTAGTTTCATGTGTCGTCATCATATTTTTGTGAATTTAGTATACTTTAAATTAAGTGCATACTGAAAGGCCGTAGTTATAATTTATTACCTTCTCATTTCTTCTATGGCTACTCGTTCTCGCCCTCGGCTATCACTACATCGCACAAGACCAGTAGTGAGCCACTTTCTCTGTTAAGTCGGAGAACACGAAATTCGACTAATGATTTGAAATATTGTTTGCAACGACGAATGCAATAATGATTTAGTGAGGTATTTGTTCTGACTTATGATGGACTTATTTCTGAATTTGTGTGTTATTGTTTCTGTGTAGTACAGTCGTGTATACGGGTATGATTTCATACTTAAAATGGCAAATTATATTTGTTTGGTTTCGTTTATTTTTGAATATTTTGAATCTAAAATTCAAATGTGTGCAAAGAGGAAAAGTCATGCTAATATTATAAAGGCGTAAGTTTGTGAGGATGTTTGTGTGTTTGTTACTCTTTCACGTAAAAACTACTGGTCGGATTTCGATGAAATTTGTCACATAGCTAGTTTATGGCCTTGATTAACGTGACCGAAGTGAGCGGATCCGCGGGAATAACCTAGTTATACATAAATGCATTACGAATCAATTCAATCAATTTTCATTTACTTAATTTCGACAGAAACTGTATATATATTCGAAATATTAATGTGAAATTTCAGTTTAATTATAATTCTTAAGATATACGATATTAAAAATTCATGTTAGTCTCATACACTGGTATTATATTTTTTCCTTCAGCACGGCGGTTGTAGTCGCGTCAGACTTTATAAAGTAACGGCGTCATCTCCCGGCTAAGCCTTTTTGTATTAAATTCCCCGTGTCCGCCCAACCTTTCCGGGTCTCGTTTTTAATTTAATATTTCCCTGACAATGGCGTGGTTGCCTTAAAAGCTTACGGTGGCTACCCTTTATGGTGCATTCAATTGAACAAGTTGCATCTTTTTTGCGGCAGCCCAATAAATAATTCGACGTCCAACCGCAATTTGCATCGGCCATTGTTTCTCGCTATCCGTAATTTCGTCTGAATGTATTGCCGAATTTTATTTTTTAAACGTACTCTGTTCTTTATGTTTTTATTTGTCGTTACCTCGTCCCAAGTAACAGTACTCGAATCTCTTATTTAAAATTACGTGCATCCACCGGAGACATTCCGATACGATGTGACCGGTGATATTTAATTTGATGGCTAACTTCGTTCGCTGGCTTCGTGCAGATGAAAGTTTCCGAGACTACGATGCCAAATTGACTGTTATTTATTGCATTGTATATTTTTATTTTATTTTATTATTGTGAAGTGATAGTAGTATGTACTAGTAATTTTGAGAAATATCGTTTGAGTTACAAAAGTAGTGTTCGGCACCGTTAGATCGTAAGTAACACAGCAATCTTTCATCGCCTGTGATAGGCTCACAATGACTCACGTCAGTAATCGGATCATCACGATGCTTAAAATCCACCGACAACTCATCATTCACTACTTCATGCGTTCACTATGTTGTTTATTCGATTCAAGTATAATCGCGAATATATAATTCATCACGCTGTACACATTGACATTTCTCAATGCGCACGCGCATAAAAAATGAATTCGCCGTGACCGGCAACGTGTCTCTGTATGAATCGTATAAATGACGGTTAAGGACTTGTTTTGCATCGATTTACATTTATGACAAGATCGTCTTCAGGAGCACCCATAAAAAGGTTGATCAGCTTTTGAAGTCGACTAAATACGAGTAAATTTATCCTTTTTAACCTTAAGGGATTAAAGGAAAAGAAACAGATTTTAGACAGAAAAAATGAAATTATTGATAGACGAAATAAGTATGTGCTAGAAAGTTATTAAATGCACATTTTTCTTTTAGTATTCAGATTTAAATAGTTTAATAAAATCCTATCGTTAACGTATTAAATTAATTTAACCAAAAAACGCTACGATGACAGACTCATTTGACATATATTTTGTGATTAATTTTGATTGTAACCAAAGTCCTCCTACTCAATATATTTAGCTGATCTTCAGGAAAAAGGCGTTAGAGACAAAAAATTAAGAGAAAACTATTATAAAAATTTTTACTTGTCGGAAGTAAGTTATAGTCAGCGTTAATATTTATGAATGGATGTATGGTAGAGACGTCATAAACGTATTCAATAAACAAGCCGTCAGGGTCAGGTTGTATTTATGGTTCCACTTTCCACTTCCACTCTCGTTGTTTTGTCATTTCTCGATCTTACGCATGATGGATTTTCTCGCGCGTATTAAATTATTTCGATTTGTGGGTAGCGAGTTTAAACTTGCCATATTGTTATTGACATATGAACTAAAGATAATATTTAATTATATGATGTACAAATTACGTATGGTGTATTTCTTAATTTGAAAAGATATCTTAGAATTACTAACTTAGCATAACTTGAATCATTAATATATTGTTTGACTGTGAGTTTTGAGTTATAAGTAGGTTTAGTTATAGCTCCTCTACATCTTCGGAGGGGAAAAAAAACCTATAACACATCGACACGACACTCATTGATATAATGAGTGTCGATATTTTATAACATAAACAGCGAAACAATCAGTTTATTAATAGTATCGGCAGTTTATTAACAGTATATGATCTCTATTAATAAGAAAAGAACGTTTTTGTGTAAGTGGTGTATGAGAAAATTTTAATGTAGCCGGAAAGTACATTTCTACAAAACCAAGACACGTTTTATTTCGGTCATAATGTCTACGTTTTTATTTCTGTCGAATTTTAATTTAAGCAGACCGTCTGACCCAATTACGTCAGCCATTCTTGTCCCTATTCCCGGTAAACCTCGACCGCCTTAACCCTGACCTATGCGGTTAGGTAATGTTTCTACTGAAAATAGATTCTACCGTCGTAAAACAACCCGATCACCATAAACATTAGTTAATATTAAATATGTTCATTACATTACACTAGCTGCGTTTTACAAGAAAGTTTTTATAACGATAAGTAGTAAATGTGCCTATAGCCTATCAGACGTTAAGGACTACCGACCAACAAACTTCATAGATCGGGATATCATAGACTAGTTGAAAAGGTATCTTGTGTTACGGCAGACGAACATAAAAGCGCTATTGCAATCTTTTTTTGCAGGGTTTCTACAAAAAGCTAAATAACATAAAGAACCAAAGAGAATAGAAATATTTGTGAATTTTTCGTCAAAATCAAGGCCGACTAATTGTATTTCTACTACGTCGTAACGGAAGATCGATACCACCGAGTACTGGCCTTGACCTAACCGCACTTTTGTTACCGTTTTTGGCGGCGAGGGTCAATAAGACCTAAATTTATTAGAAATGTTGACGAAAAAAAGTTGTTCATATATGTAGTTTGTAAAACAATTATATTATGGCTATAAACGCAGTAAAAACTTTAACTATTTTAGAAAATGAATAAGCCCGGATACAACTGACAGTTTTCTTCTTCCTTCATGAATTTAAATGCCTGGCCGAAAATTGTAACCCGAACAATCACGTATTAGACCAGAAGATATGTTAACGCAGGGTTCATTGATGTCCACGTACACTAATCACCATTTTAAAAATAAACTGAAGCAACTAACAACCACTCAAAGAAACAAGCAAATTGAAAAGCTTTTAGCGAAATTGACAACTTAAGTGACACCCAACGCTGTTCACTACGTCTTAGCGGTGAATCGATAGACTTACGAACGTGCTGGTACGTGACCTTGGCCCCTAGCCGCTTTGTCGCTTGAAGCTTCTCGATCGAAGCCTCTAAGGGTAAGGTCAACAGTGCTTAAACTGAAAAAAAATTCCTAAAATAATACATTAACTTCTAATGTGATCGCCAGAAACGCTTTTTAAAAGTAAAATATTTATGTTGGCAGAAGCGGAGAGCTAATTAATTATTCGTTTTGCTTCTTTGTTAATGCAGGAAATGGCTATGGAGTCGTGATCAATGGCACATCAATGGCACTAATAAGTCTAAGTTAATTATTTGAAGTTCTGTCTGTCCGTAAAAAAACCTAGAACCCTCTTTGTGTTAGACCAATATCATGACAGCACCACCAATCAGATCTTTAAAGGGGTAAATCCTCTACAGCAGTGTTTTCAACCTGTGGGTCGAGATCGAGAGAGATCGAGAGAACTAGGTACGTCAGTAAGAAATCAATAAATTTTAAAAAGCTGTATTAAAGATTAATAAGATATTAAGGAAAAGTTAGCAAAATTATACTTGTTATGTTACGTGAAAAATTGTTTGATACTTCGGGGGAAGGGGTTATGTTATGAAAAAGATTGAGAAACACTGTTAAAGTACTCTAGACCAGATCCTCTATATTACTTTGGGAAAATACGCACTAACTTAGCTTTATAAACATGGTAAAACAGTGACTTTAAGGAAAAATCATCGTAGGTCAAATCAATACGGTCTATGTGTAGGGACCTTGTCCTCGACCTTCCAATAAAAATCCTTCACGCGACCTCGACAGTTATAAGGCCAAACGTATAACGGCCTTCGAAATCGATGGGAAGTGAGGCACGTAAAATGGTAAGGTTTTAATTTAGAGGGTTTCTTATTTCTTTATAATATCACGATGATTATTTTTAATAATTTTTGATAATAATATAATTAAATATGAGATATACTTATAGAGTATCTATGTCGAAAGAGTAATTTTATTAATATTTTCTTGGCCTGTTTTTAACCTACTGCGACAGAAGAAGGTGAATGTTTTTCGTATATATATGGATGTACGTATGTTATTTATTTGGCACGTTCTACAGCTTAAACGACTTTACGGATTGTAACATGTGACATATCATTGGAATCGTATCAGTTGTCATTGTGACAGATACAATTATATTATTATACAATTGTATTACATGAAATAGACACCGAATTATAAACATAAACGCTTTCTACACTTAAAGCCCCACAGTAGGATTTTCTCCTGTGTCGTGGGTGCCATGGACACACAAATACGAATACACAAACACCCAGACTCAAAACAGAAATCTAAACTCATCATTCAGATGTTTGTCTGGCCGGGGATCGAACCTGGAACTCACTGCGTATCAGACCGGTATGGTGACCGCTCCGCCACGCGGGTCGTCAAATTATATTTATAAATGAAACATTTCCGTTTATGAAACTAAGTCTGTTAACTCAACAACTTTATTTACTTTAAAAATAATAAATGAATTTAATTTGAAAGATCAAGTTCTTTAACATCAGTAAAATTTAATAAATTCTTTAAACTTGGAGTGTATAATCGTATATGAATATGATCAAGGTAGAGTCTAAAATTATGATTACATTCTATTTTGTTAATACTATGCAAATATATTTTGTTCCAGGTATGTACATTATCCCGTGCATCATGTTCAGCGATCATTGGCGAGTTATACGCAACCGGGCTGCCCGTAGTTTGTAAGTGAGCGTCTTTAAATAATTTCTACCCGTGCCATGTAATTTTGTGCTAATAGGCATTCGACGTCATGTCTTGTGGATGTTCCGTGCATTACTACACTTGCTGTATCTTATATCATGTAAGTTGTCAGTATATCAAAGGTTTATGTTATCGGTAACGTAAAATATCAGTTTGTTGCGCTCGAAAATTTGTAATGTTTTAAATCTTTAAGGTGCAATATTTATAAGTATTAAATCAAAATTAACTCATAGATTTTGATTGAAAACTGAGAGGTTAAAACGTTTACTCGATGAGCAAGTTATGTTAGTCGGTATGTTAGTTATTCGTTAGTCGGCGATAACGTAAACACATAAATTCAGTAAGTATCTATAAAATGCGTGGAATTGTAATCAATCCCAGAGGCTTTATCTATTTATCCTCATCGAAGTCGATCGACGATGTAATAACTAGTTATGAAATCACGTTCTCGATAAACGTTTGCATTCTTTCAATTCGGTTCTGTTTGAAAGTTAGAGATGCGTCAATATCAATGTATGGCTCGATGAATTTCGCAATACAAAACAATCAAAGTATTATCATTGTAACTGAGCTCGTGGTCGCCGATAAAGATCGCTCTATCGCACCCCATTGTATAATTATATAGAGGAGATTATCGATATCCTAACACTTTGCGTCACTATTCAATACCGACGCTGATATGATCGTATGAATCATGAAACTTGTCTTACGATGGTTCATTCTGATGTTCGCATCACTGGTATTTACGTGTTAGGTGGTATTACGTGTGACATGAGGTTATTTTGTCTGGATTTTTTAATCTTTAGGATTACATTGTACCGCTATCTCATTCGATGGTAAGTCAGGAGCGGCATGTTTCTCCAAAAGATATATATCACTCATACCTTTGAAGTTGTCGTACCTTTGAGTTCTAAGTTACAGTTGTCAAGAAATTCAATCTCTGTCCGAGTAGAGTAAGGGAGGTAATGCATAAGCGACAGTGAGCTAATATGCAATTCATGTGCACGATAATCGCCGACGGTCGCCTTGTTTCGGCGATAATTGTTTACATGACAATGTTGCGAGAAAGATTCAAACAATATTATTTCTAAAATCAGCGATAGAATGAACATTAATTTAAATAATATACCAAATGCATTGGGTTTTGCTTACAAAGGTCTTACGAACTCTCGAGTGATTTAACAGCCCGCTGTCTATCATCCCTGATTTACGCCAACTCTAAAACAAACGTTCTCGTCGGTACTTATATCTAACAATCAGCGAAACGACACTAAGTAATACGCTTATCGTCGACTGCATCTACGGCGATGTTAAGTAGGCATTAACTAAAACATTTCCTTATTAATATGTTTGTCCGTGCCGCCTTAGAGTTTCTAGTTCTACGGTTGTAGCGTTTAATGTGAACGTTTGCGAAATTTACTAGATCTCTGCTGTGTTCTGTGATAATCTGTCTATTTATTGTTCTGTGGGTTGGAGGTTATCATACCCTTTTGTTGATATTTACTCAGCGGTCTTTAGACTTTAGGTAAGTCATGATTCATTCTACAGATATTATGAGTTACTTTATCAGCCGACGACCTTTCCAATTTATTCAAGTATGTTTTGTTTTTTCGTAATAATTTTCACCATTAACCTTTTACCGTTCTATTGAGCAGTGGCTGTTTAGCGCAGCACTTCATTTAGGATAAGATGCGCTAAGATGTTCGAGAAGATTTAGTCAACTGCATAGTTTTCCAGGTGGTAGAACCAGTGTAGTTC
>DWTU01000149.1:0-21745 GCA_018251515.1 Cecropterus confusis | reverse complement strand
TATATATAAGTATGTAGTATTCGTTTGATACGATTACATTTGAGGTAGAAAAAACTCTTTTACATTGCCTTAATTTATGCTGGATTTTATAAAACATATCTATTTAGCATCCTAGAAACACAAGGGTTTCCGTAAACTAAAGCAATTTGACATACGATTTTTTTTATAAATATAAATTTTTTTTTCTGTCCTAAAAGACTAGGCTATTGGCCACGGCTCCGGTCATATGAACTATATAATACAATAAAGAGATCTATACAGTCCTATGTGTTAATCCCAGTCACAAACTATCCGTGCGCCGAATTACGAGTGCATTCAAATACGTTCAGTCGTTTCCGCATGAAAGAGACAAACATCCATCCATTCTCATTTTTATTTCAATTATCACTTCTTATTTTATGAATGCTAAAGTAACTGTCTGTGTATCTGTCGTCTATTTGCTACGCTTTCACGCCAAAACCACTGAAACAATTTTAATAAAACTTGGTACGGAGATAGAGTTGTCCTTGGGAAAGGACATAGGTTACCCCTTAACGCGAAAAGGGGTTAAAATAGGGCTCGAAAGTATTCTTAATGGGGGTGAAACTGCGGGCACAATGAGTTATATTAATAGGTAAGATTTTGTCGATGGATATTAAAATGAGCAAATAGTTTTGTCGCCTTGACGACTGGCGTGGAATAAAACACAGCTGACGTTTTAGAATCTCGTGTACATATTTTTAGATCTTAACATTCTTTTATTCTCTTATGATTATTCATTTAAAGTTTCTGAACGAGCATTGATTTTGTATTACAATAGTTTCTCTACTAGCCTATATTTTTCTATTTGAATTTTGATTTATCAAACCCTTTGACTCACTGCTGTACAATTAAATACAATAAAAATTAAAATATAGAAAAAAATAAAAATAACAGTAAATATAAGAAACTGATAGTATTTTGTCGGCGTTTTTAGGTTGGTCTACTGAACCGTAATACGCAGATACTTATACCGTCAACCCATTATTGTCCCACTGCTGGGCACGAGTCTTCTTTCAGATTGAGAGAGCTTCAGGCCATAGTCTACCCCGCTGGCTAAGTTCAAATTGGTAGACTTCACACACCTTTGAGAACTGTTTTAAAAAACTCTCAGGTGTGTAGGTTTCCTCACGATGTTTTCCTTCACAGTAAAGCAGCGATAATTAACTTATAATACGCACATAATTTTTAGAAAAATCAATGATGCGTGCCTGGGACTCGAACCTCGATACCCTGTTCTGTTTTAGCTTTAGGCATTATATCAAAATAGAGGTGTTAAAGGAAATAAGTATATATAATAATATAATAATTTATACCTTTTACAAGATTTCTACTAATGTAGATGGCGACTACGTGTAGGCAATTGAAGAATCAGGTCAACCGATGACCTGAAGAAGCTGGCGGAAGACCGGTGGATTCACAATGACCGATTGGTGGCAACTAAGGGGAGGACGTATAGCTTTAGACTTCAAAACAGAAACGAAAGGCTGGTATTAAACGGTTTTATCGTTACGGAAATGAATTAAGCCCAAACACAGCTAGAAGCACCTTTAGTTTTAAAGTATTGTCGACTGAAGCGTCCAAGTACATCATCCGATTACTTTAGTATGTCATTGTTATCGAAATTGCCGAATTATCCCTTTCTGTTCACTCTACAACATTAAAGAAGGTATTATTCAAAATCTTTTGATTTCAAAAACTTAACCAACTGTTGTTTTTATTCCTCTAAAATTATATTATATCACGGATTTAGCATATAAGAACTAGATTTATTCGCTAGATTTGTATTTAGCATAATATCGTAGAATACTGATAAAATCACTTATTAAAAAAGAACAATGAAACTGTTTTTGCCATGCCCAAGATGTTATTAACACAACTGGTTTACACATTACAAGTATAAAACTTAAATAATTGAAATTAATGATGATGCATCACGTCATTATTATAAAAAATGATGAATTCAGATCATTTCATTGTTATTACTTAGTGCTATAAACTTTAAATGCAAATAATGCTTGTAATAAAATAAAGACGCGATTTGCGGCAAATGAAACGTTTATTATAAACGTTTACGTCTTAAGTAAGTACAATTTAAAAGGTAATCCAAATCAGCGCAATTATGTCTTTTTAATTTCTTCAAGTTTCAGTGGATTACAGTGTTCTAACTAATAATAATCAGGTTAATCTATAAATAAATATATTAAACGCTCTAAGGTAGACCTCACGTGCTCACAGTCAAAAGCTGCAATATAAGTAGGTACTTATAATTTATAATCAAAATAACATTGTACTTATATTATATAAATCAAAGTAAACTGAACTCATTACTCGTCAATGATAATACCGCTAACGCCTATCACTTACGACTTTGAATAAGACCTAGTTTTCTTGTTCCCATTGAGGTACATATAAAAAGCGTTATTTTATCACTAAAAATAACCATGTAACTGCTAAATTACGACTAACTGGTATTAACCTACTTACCGACAGCCCATTTTGTCCCACTGTTGGGCATGGGTCTTCTCTCAGAATGAGAGAGTTTCAAGTCATAGTCCACAGCGCTGGCCAAGTGCGAATTAGTAGACTTCACACGCCTTTGAGAACTTTTTAAAGAACTTTCAGGTGTGTAGGTTTCCTTACGATGTTTATCTTCACCGTAAAACAGTGATAATGAACTTCTAATACGCATATAATTTTAGAAAAATCAGTGGCGCATGCGTGGGATTCGAACCCTGGACCCTCGATTGAGAGGCCGAGTTCAACCATTCGGCTGTCACTGCTCTATTAACCTACTTACCTCTTGCAATTTGACTTCGTAGTTCGAATCCATCATTCTAAGTTACAAAAAATCAGAGTCGCATCTTATCTCTGATGTTTCGAATCTGAGATATTTACTATGATATGTTTAATCGGTATAGAAAGCACCGCGAGTAAACACACATTCCTGATTCTGTAACAAAATAGATAGTTGGTATGTGAGGGTTACAAATCAGCACTTAAACGGAATGATAATAATGATGATATTTATTTTTTGCAAGTTTATTAATAATTTCACCATTGTATGTATGTAACTATATATTTATACATGGATGTACGTTTACAAATCTTGGACCTATAATTATGTGTACACAATGCATAATGACGTGACGACACTATAAAATCAAATATGGCGAATACCTCAAAAAGGTGGATCTCCATACACCTTTGTACAGCTATCTTTATTCTTTATATGGTATGGTATGGTAAGGTATGGTATGGTATGTATCACATTAAAGGGTATTCTGAGAAGAAAACGATATAACGTCAGTAAAGACCTTGTTTCTAAAAACTTTTTTCATAGAGTTATAACTGAAATATTTTATTTATTCCTACAGAATATGATGCTCTGAAAACTTTTAAATTACGGTTGTATGGTTCGATTTCGATTCAAGTGTGATGTGATAATGTGTGTGCAGTGCAGGGTATTCCGAAAGATCCGCATATGCGCGCTCTCGGCACGTCGCGTCTGAATTATGCAGCCATTAAAAATTTTCAAACGTACTGTGGTACCCACTGATATTTTGAAATCGGAACGAAACTAGAGCTTCTGTTATCTAACTGCAAATAGAATTTATTGTTTCCGTGTTCCAAACTATGTTCTCACATAACTGTAAAAAAATATATGTTGTTTGTTATTCAACTCGTACACTAGAAAAATATGGAAATTATTTTTGCACTTCTACCATTTACCATATATCATCGTCAACCCATTATTGTCCCACTGCTGGGCACGGGTCTACTCTCAAGATGAGAGGGCTTCAGGCCATAGTCCACCGCGCCGGCCAATTGCGAATTGGGAGACTTCACACACCTTTAGGAACTCTTTTTTTGCGAACTCTCACGTGTGCAGGTTTCTTCAAGATTCCAAGATTCAAGATTCCTTCACCGTAAAGCAATGATAATTAATTTAGAAAAATCAGTGATGCCTGCCTGGGTTTCGAACCTCGAACCCTCGATTGAGAGGCCGAGTTTATTCTATTAGGCTATCACTACATATATATATACATATACAAGTGGGCATCTGTAAGTAAATTTTGTATTGAACAGGGGTTCTAACTGAAGTCCGTCACAGAAGCGTTACTACTCCCGAGGACTAAGATTGTTGCCTCATATATAAGTGAGTCAGCAACCACACCTTTCCAGTGACATCCAACTGAACTGCTTAGCGCTAGAAATAGGTGTGGCGATGGTACCTCCCTGGTCGAACTACACTTCTACACCTGCTAAAATATTACTAAGCATTCATTCGTACTAAGCATTAACTTAACGTGCGTAGATGTTAAAATGACCATTGCCTGTCGACGTACGTAACGTAAATTATTGTCTTGAAACGTAATAAACTCGTACTAAGGTCACAATAATTGTAACGCTTCCCTGAAGATTGATTTGGAATGGCTCGTATAAATAACTGCAAGGTTAGTACTAATTAGTTGAGCATTTGTCAAAAGAAATTTGGCAATGTATTCTATTCTATAGTATTATTAACGCAAACATTGGTATAAAATTTTAGGGTACATCATTTTATAAATGAACTCCGTTGGTGAGTCTTAAAAATCTATGCCCGCTTTATAATTCGCTGATCTTACAAATGCTTGCATAAGCAACATCACGCTACATAAGCTCGAAGGCTAGGAAACATTCGCTTTAAACGCCACTCGCTCTCCATTGCAAGCTTCGCCGTTGAGGATTAAACCCAAATATGTTTCTATTTTTAAAAGGCCACGCATTTTTCCTTCAAATTGTAGCAAAAGTAATTCAAAATTTAAATGCTTTAAGCGATTGTTTTGCGGATTTCTGATATCACATAACAATGCCGATACGAAGACTGTTGGTACAACCGAAAATAGAAACAGTGAAACAGAAACAGTTGAATAGCTTTTGTAAAAGTAAGTATAAAATCTGACGACATCACGACACGAGCTTTTATAGTTGAACGAAAGTTCGAACGAACACTTTTCTGAGAGTACCAACCATTTGAAAAATCTATTTCATTTTAATATGCCTTTTACTGAGAAAGATTTTGTGCAACGTTTCATCACGTGTGAGTGTTAAACGTGAATCACGATGCACAACTAGTTTCACAATAAAACATACAAATCATACTCACATTGATTGCTCTGTATAAAACAAGTTCTTAAAGCATGTTTTAACTATCTGACCGTTAGTAGGAGCAACGAAATGTCAAGCTGACCTTCACTTACCTAAATGCCATTATATCGCGAAACTGTGGTTAAATTTCCATTCCGATAATGCATTATCGGCGTTGTTATAATAGATACCTACTTACTGTGCGCCGCGGTTGTATGTACATTAAAAAACACATAACACAACTTTAGAATGTTTTGATAGAATTGATGTTTTGATATATTTTCAATCCTTACCATTAAATTCCAAGGTCTTGGTTTTATCTACTCAAACCAAGGCAGCTGAATTTAATAAGGATTTTCTGGATCTGTTGGTCTAAACAAATAGACAGACAAAAATTCTAAAATTATTATATTCCTATTATTAATCAGTTGATTACAATTCTCCTTTTTTGAAAATATTTTTAATCTACAGATACGCGGATCTCTCATTTTTATTATTGGTATAGATCTAACTTTTTCGTGTAACACAAATGCCAAACGAATAGTTAACCTAATTTCATGTGGTAATTTACATCCGTGTACATTGCAATGAACTTTAAATAAGCAGTACTACCTAAAGACGTCATAATTTCAATGAAGCGCCCAGGAATTAGTTAAGAATGTCTCGTAAATATAAATAACCGTAAAATACGTTTCATACTAGTAAAAAGTAAAAAATGGTGGATAATCTGCTGTTGTAGTGGTATTATACGCGTAATACGTGATAGTGTATATGAGCCACAGATAAACAACAGAATTTCACCTTTCAACCTTTTAAGAACATGTGAAACATTATTTAACAAAGAGCACAATGAATTCACTTTGTAGATCTCTCCGATCGATAAGTAAGACTAGTTGTTTTTACCTTATTATCTTATTGTAGGCGGTAGAACTCTGTGTGGTTCGACTCCGGAAGCACCACCGCCAAGCATACCCATTTCTGCCTAATAACAGCATTGTTAAGCGTTGCTGTGTTCTGGCCTGAACGCCCTTCAGATGTCTACCACTAGAGCGTGTCAACGGTTTCACTTCACCACCGCAAAAAGAAATCAAAAGCGCATGTCGTGAGTTCTCGTAACATATTAAAATGTATCGATTCCACGATAATATTATTCTAAAAATCAGGTATAGAGTTGTCAACGAATTATACAATTTTGATAACCATTTGGTATGTGGTTTTAAAAGTACTCTAGGGAATTAATTTTGCCGCCCTGTTTGTTTCTTACACTTATGATTATGATTTTACTAGCTTCTTCCTGTGACTCCGCCCGCTTGGGACATAGTAACTTCGATAAAGAGAAACATTTGTTAATCCAGATTATGAACTATGTTTTTCCAAATTTCATCGACAACCGCTCATTAATGTGTGCGTGAAAGAATAACAAAATCTGTCGACCCCGACAAACTTTCATCTATATAATACGAGTAATCGTGATATCAAATTTAGGAGTCTCTTTATTCATAATAATATGTTTGTCTTAAATAACGTCTTTAGTTGACGACCTTCGTTTGACATTCAAATAAATACACACCATATATTATGTACGCTTACTTGAACAGGAAATACTTGAATAGAGTTAATATGTCCGTGTCTACATTGGTACAAGCTGCTTCAAATCATTTATTAATTGCGTTCACAAAAATATATGAATTAAACAGTAATCATTTTTATCTGTTAATTTTAGTGCTAAAATTTAATTGAGTTACTTCGACTAGGAAGGTTCCACATTAAGCCACTAACATATTTCAACCTTGAAGCACTTCTGGCGTTTGGGTGTGAGGCTATGGATGCTGACATACGAGGCTATATTAGAAGTAGTACCGCGTCTGGTATTGGCTTTAAGTAGAACTGCGGTTCTACATGGAGTTGGTTATAGAGCCCGCATACTTATATTTACCAAAAAAGTCACTCCATTCTACTTTTCAGAAAACAATTCAAAAACCGGATTTTTTTAATTAATATCATCTTTCCTTTTCAGTTACATTATGCATCACAATGTTGATTTCTTTTTCCCATCTGAACAGAAGCAAAGGCGCTTTAAACCGAATTTTCTCCTAACTATGTATGACTATGTACGAGCTAACGCTATAAATCTAAACCGTTAACATAAAGCACTTTACTTGTGGTTCTATAGCTAGTTCTATTGCTTTCATGAAATTTTATTTTTAGGGCATAGCAGTTTATAAGTCTTACACGTGTTCCGTTATTTAGTTAGTGAGGTGAAAACTCTGCACATACAAGTAATGGAAGTCGATTGAGATTAAAATAACATGAATCGTAATTTTTTATCCAACGACGACCCACGTGGTGGATGAGTCACCATACCTGACACGCAGTGGGTGCCGGGTTCGATCCCCGGTCAGACAGACATCTGAAAGATGAGTTTGGATTTCTGTTCTGGGTCTGATTGTTTGTGTATTCGTGTTTGTGTACTCATGGCACCCACGGCACAGGAGAAAATCCTACTATGGAGCTATGAGTGTAGAAAGCACTCACGTTTAAGCGTTTATTTTAATTTTTTTATCGCGTTAAAACGAACAAAATATATGCAAGTCTTATCAAACGTGCAAATATAGCAACGTCTGGTGCGAACAGGAATTGGATAGGTAAACACTAGAGACATAATTAAGTACGCTTCCTGGCTTAGGAGAACGCGTTAAGACGCTGGTTCCGGCTTTTGAGAGATTCTTTGAAATAGACCGTATTTGACACATTTGCAGGGCTTTAACTTTTCTGCTGTCATGTTTTTTATTGTTTTCGTTTATTCTAATCTACAGGCCTCGATGGCCACTTATCTTCATCATAAAACCCGAAAATTAAAATTTTGACAATATTTTCATGTATTCTTCAGTGAAGAATTTGTAAAATGTAATGTATAAATGCAATGCAATAAGATAGTAGGTACCCGTTAACCCTAAGAAGGGCCTATAGGCGATTTGAAAACATTTGAGATATTTTTCCGATTGGGTTCAGGGTAGTAGATCAATGGATTAGTGAACCAATATGCGATGGAGCAGCATTGTAGATTACACCCCAAGTCTTCCTTAATAACTAAAGAAGGCTTGGGGTATTGTATTGATCCCTACAGCAGTCAACATAATAAGGGTTGCAGCCAATTTCTAATCGGGCCGTACAATAAAGAGTATCAGAATAGGCACGCACGCGTAGTGTTTGATCTCTGCCGAGTACGTAACTGTACTTGTACGGCATGTATTATGCATGTATTACATAAGCACGCTTTCCTCATAGACCCTGGCGTAATAATCGCCTCTTGATCGGTCACTGTTGCGATTTCCAAACGAGTGCAATGTATTCAAAAGTCACTTAAGGACCTATACACTTATTTATGCCTATTAAAAGCAATTTTAAGCGCTGCTGTGTCTGCTCTGAAAGGTGTGGTAAGAGAGTAACTTATTTATCCAAGGCGTTCCAACTCAGTCCTCAGGGGCTCTGGGATTGATTACAAATGTCCATGGGCGACAGTGGCCACATACCATCATGCGGATGCAGAAAAAAGGTGGCCACTGCCGCTCGTTTGCTTCTTCCATATTATATGAAGACAAAAAATTAACAAGAATTTATTATTTATTTCTTAATATTAACAGGCAGTTTGGTTTTATGTTTTTGTGGATATGTCATACGTCGCAATCCGTTTCGGTTGTAGCGCGTGCCAAAGAAATGGACATACATGAATACATACACATGTACATAGATATACACATACAAACGCTCAAAATACTATACAATCATTCTTACGTAGCCAAGTTAAAAAAGGTAACGGTAGTCTTATATTTTATTTTATTAATGCATTCATAAAAAAGGCCGTATA
The DNA here is from genome assembly GCA_018251515.1 of Cecropterus confusis. Lineage (NCBI taxonomy): Eukaryota > Metazoa > Arthropoda > Insecta > Lepidoptera > Hesperiidae > Cecropterus > Cecropterus confusis. The sequence goes on along the minus strand of DWTU01000149.1, from coordinate 12,729 downwards.
TATCATAGACAAAAAATTTTAAAGTTTATAAATAGTTTGATATTTCAGTCCCTGTTAACCCGAGATTCTATTAGGCCCGAGCGTTCAGGCTGATTTCATTAAAAGCTATTTTTAATACTGATAAAACGTGGAAGCTTTTGGTTTAAAAATAAACGCGGTTGTTTTGATATTGTTTAACTGATATATAACTGATATACTGATATTGTTTAACTGATATACTGATATTGTTTAACTGACTGAAAATAAACAATTATAAAAATATACTAATTAATTTACATTGATATAAATAAATTGCCTGTATGTTCTATGAGTCGTCTTGAGAACTAAGTTAGTAAGTTTAGCAGATGTAGTCTCTCTAAATTTACTAGACTTACCTAATCCATCAAACATATAAATGCTATTACATATTACGCAGATATAAGCGTGGAAGACACATATCCAGAGTAGCATTCTACTACCCAATTATACCCAGACCAGTTCACACTAGGTTAAACTTTTTGTACAGGACCTAACTACATAGGACATACCTAACTGTACATAGAACAACATAATGTGACCTAGCGCTATGTTGCTCGGTAGAAACTCGTATTTACATACAATTTAATTCCAGGCGAGAAACGATGCGGTCACCCAGCGGTGCCGCCCAACGCGAGGGTGTCGTTACCCAGCAACGCTGACATCGTACCCGGAACCATCGCAAAGTACGAGTGCGATGACGGCTACGAACTATTTGGAGCGCATCAGAGGGAGTGCACCTTGAGAGGAGACTGGACCTCTGATGTGCCGTTTTGTGGTAAGTAACCATTTAATCTAGAACTGTAGCTGCATCTTTTTATAATCTTACAGGATCTTTTGTATATTGGACATGCAACTTGTTATGTAATGGAGCATTCGACATTGTTTCTACCTACAAAAGTCGTAATAAAAATCACTGCCGAACTTAAATAATATTTGTATGACGTATTAACAATACTACTTTTAAAATACTTCATTTAATTATGCTAATAGTATCCATTGCGAATTAAAGACTTAAGACTACTTTACATTCCAATTAGATGAGCTAATTACAGTGAGAAGAAAGAAGAGTTTGCACTACATTTATTGCGCAACTTCAGAAGAAAAACAATTTTAAAATACGTTCCCTTTAACTTTAATACTTAAATATAAGATACTACTTATTTACCAGGTACAAACGTGGCTTTTCGGAAGCCAGCGAACCAGTCAACGACTGTGCGCGGAGGGGGTGCTGCGAACGGAAACGACGGCGAGAAGACCACTGAACACGACGGAAAGCGGTGCACGGAGACACAGAGAGAAGCGTCTCCGTGGTGGCAAGTGGACCTCCTCCGGCATTACGCCGTCAAAGTCGTCAGGGTCACTACCAGAGGATGCTGTGGTAAGTCTTTTAAATCGTTGAAAATTGTGTTTACTTCAGATTTTTTTTCGTTGGAATTAGTAAACGAGCCTACAGTGCACCTGATGGTAAATGACCACTGCCCATGCATACCTGTAAGCAACCCCGGATAAGATCAGTCTTAGCAAATATTGACCACAGATACGCTAATACCCCTGAGGACTAAGTTGGAAAGCATCGGATACGTGTCCTTTACCATAGACCAGAATACAGCAGTGGTTACCGATACTATCAGGCTGAAATAGATGTGGCGGTGATGTAAACCAAGGCGTTCTACCACCTTCGAGATTAGAGCATAATCCACCACGTTACTCAAACTAAAATTGGTTGAAGGTAAAGAACGTAAAAGAAAGTCGGGAGACATTTACTTAAGGAATAGGTAGTTTTTTCATAATTAATTTCTTTTCTCAATCTGGACTGCGTGATATTAAAAGTCTATATACTAAATGTATACTGTCAACAATTATTTACCTTTAAAAGAAGCTGTGACGGATATTGAGTTTGAACAATATAAAGACATACATAATATGTAGAAGCACCTGCTTCCGCTGAAAGAGGAAATTGCTACCGGGAGAACCGCAAATGTGTTCTTGTGGTTACAAACTCCATAAACGTGAAGGGATGTTTAATGCAAGTTTCAATCAAGTTTTAATAATAGTAAATGGCATTTCGCCCACGCGCTTTTCTAAATAGTAGATCCCTTTGTGGTTTGAGTTCTGAGGAACTACCCCACACCTACGTCTCGTAATAAAGCGGTGTCTAGCACTCCTATTTTCTTATTTGATGGTTGTGCTAAAAGTATGACAAATATGGACAGTAATTTCTAACATAACCGTGAAACAAACTTAGGTCTAGCCTAGCAATCTTTTACTCTCGTAATGCAATCTCCTTGGTGTAATAAATTTCTCTCAAATGGATAAAATTTCTGTACTGATTGAGTCCCTGGGGCCGTAATATCGTAGCTGCCAATATGATATCATTACTTGTTATCATATGATTACAGATAATGATATCAGTATAAACTACGGTCACAATCTACTTATTTATTTATTCCAACTACAAGGTACGCCACCTTAACGATGAAGGAATTAGCACCTGGCCGCTTAACGTGTCGTTCGAACCGATGCGGTATAATTGCGAACTTGTTATAACATTGTGTTCAACAAACTTTCTTTTCCCTCATCAAGTAAGTTTCCTATTGTTATTCAGAACACGTTTTATTTTTGTGATCACTCAGTAGGTATACGTAATGTAATGTAATATTTTAAATTCAATAGTTGTACGCTGCCTTTATTTTATTGTGTTCTAGGTCACAGACAATGTTGTCATACAAGTTGCAAGATGAAGGCAATCCATTTGTCTGAGTACTATCGAATAAATTAATATTACTCCTTAGTATAAGGAATATATAAGTTTAGTGTTTGACGACAATTAAGATAATAGAATTCCTATGTAGTCTAGCAGGCTTGATGGAGATAGATTGCCTATGATGGTCTATGGGGGAGGGGGCAGAGCTTCCGGGCCCGATCTTAGCATCGGCAAGAAACAAATAATTCTTTAAACTGAAGGACGTTTCGGTTTTTTGTTAACTTCAGAGTCTATTTATTAATTAATTTCAGAGAATGAACGACCTTTTTCTCGACTGTTTGACCTTCCCGCCCCTTAAAATTATAAATTATTTCTTAGAATAGAATTTAAGATATTTCTTACATACAAATAAAGTTGTCGGGAAAACTAGTACATAATTTGTTTTAAGGTAACCTACATTGCGTTAAATACCTTAACAGCATACAAAAGTTTGTCATGTAACCGTGTAGTGTTAAACAATACGTTCTCTGTAGTCTGTAAATAGGGCACCGTGGCAAAAAGCTAAGCCAGTGAAATTGCTCAAGAAACAAACGAAAACAATAATGTGATGGTGAAAACGTTTTAATTACCAGAGAAATTCACACAATGAGTTGTAACGCAGGATGCATAATTAAATAAACTTAGAAAGGTCTTCTGTGGGACCTTCACGGACGGCCTTGCCATAAAAATATTCATTCGTTTATGGGAAAAGAAACTCTTAGTTTGCGGTATCCGGCAGAAATGAGACGCCTGCAACATTCGTGTTAAGAAAATGCATAAATAAGAGTAGTGTTCTCCTTTTTGGAAATGTTCAATGAGAAATGCGTTGGTTAGCTTAATAAAAGTTAGATACGAGCATATTCTGTCTATATGAATTAGTTTCCTGAAATAATTTGCACCTGTTAGATTTAATTCTCGCATAGGATCCAAAGCTTTTGTTGACGGGACGTGTTGACGGGCTGTGTTAATTGATTTTTGTAAATCTGTGGGCACGGTAGGGCCACCGCCAAGACAAGCCAAGCGAAGTGAAAGGGCACTACCTACCTTTTCTCGAAGTGTTTCGTTGTTTTTGAACCCTCATAGAGTTGGTTTCCGATGTACCAGATAGTTCATATTCTCACAATATGACGTCAATAATAGACACGAGCAGCGATAGCCGAATAGGTGAAGCTCGTCCTCACAATCGAGGATACCGAGGTTCAAATCCCAGGCACGCACCACTGATTTTTCTAAAATTATGTGCGTATTATAAGTTAATTATCGCTGCTTTACTAATCGCTGATTTACTAATAGACTAATTAAACATACAAAGTCTTAATTTAATAGCTCTAATACTTAAGATTTTATGGATATCTAAAACACACCGACTTCGTCACTGACACACTCACTGACACAGATGGCCATCAAAATGTTTGGCTACTTACTTCAGAAACTAAATATTTTCATAATCTCCACATACATTCTTACTGATATGTGTCTCTGTCTTACTGTCTTACTGAATTTGTGAAGTTAGGGTCGGTAGAGTTAGGCCGTGTAGATTCAGAACCTTGGCTCTACATGAGATCTGATATCTTTTTCACAGGGCAAACCTTATGTGGTCGTCTTGGCAACATTTTACTAATTTTGATATACTTTTATACAATTCATTGTGACATAATAAACATATTAATATTTTTTTATAGTATGGAAGTAGCAAACGAGCATGCATCCCACCTGATGGTAAGTGGCTACTGCCCTGCACATCTGAAATCCTAGGTAAGATCAAAGTCTCATCTGAGGTTAGCCACAGACTCGTGGCTACCTCGGGGGACTAAGATGGAATGCCTCGGAATTGTATGTCTCCCTTACCACACCTTTCACACCAGAACACAACAGCGGATAACACTGCTATTATTAGGCAGAAATAGGTGTGACGGTGATGCTCCCGGAGTCGAACCACAAGGAGTTCTACCACATTTCTAGGAAATAAGGAATATTTTCAATTTCTATTTCAAATTCGCGTCTGAAAATCTATCTCCGTAATAGCGGAAGTCACACGATTTAAACTAACGTCATACACGAGTAAGCAACAATTGTAGGTACAGGTTATGTTTTTTATTTATTTCTAAATGTTGGACAGAATACTATATACATGGTGTGTTGTACCACAATGTAAAAATACTTTTAAAAAAATCCACAAAGTGTTTGTGTCTGTTCCAACGAGTTCTTAAAGGTTAAATAGGTGGTTAAAGTTAATTCGTAGACACTCAAAGGGTAATTTATTAGATACAAATATCAAATAGCCTATCGTGAACTTTTTATCAGAATAGACGTAAACACCATTTTGATAAATAATGTTGAATAACAAGCAACATTTGTTGCCATTGTTCTTTTTATTTCCATAATATATTCAAATGTATGCCCTTGGTCATTCAGTTAAGATTATATATCATTACAACCGGAAATATAGTTCATAAAAACATCAACACAGAAAAATAAAGGCTTAAGAAAGGAAATATCGATTTATCGACAGTATACTTTACACTTAATTCGGTTGTATCGGAAATTGCAGGAACGGAACGTATCGTTTGTTAGATTACTAATTGGTAACGAGTTTGCAAAAGAATACCAATTGCCTATCGGAGATCAAAATCACTACATTATTTACCAGGTGGTAGAACCAGAGTAATTTGACCATGGAGGTACGGTGGTACCTCCATGGTAGATGTGGTTGCCGGCTCATTTATACATGAGGCCATCAGCTTAGTTCTCGGGAGTAGTAACGCATCTGTGATCGACTTCTTTTAGAACCCCTATTCTATATGAAGTTGCTTAGATGTCCATGAACGGCAGTGTCGACTTTTATTCAGCATTTAGTCTACCAGGAAGACTGAATGCTGGATTGCTACTTCAAACTGATGAAAAAGAAATAAACCCTAGTTCAGAGGCTATTTGAGAACATACTTGAAAAACTGAATATTAAAAATCAATCTGTATACGCACACAGAGTTGGTATAGGAGTATACGATCATGCGGCCCAATTATTTTATAGTATATATATCGTAATCCTTAAGGATCTGTTTTTATTGAAGTGAAACTTTTTTTGACGCATCGTGAGTGTGTAAAAGATTGGCAACAATAATAAACGATTATGCTTTACCGTTGCGTTAAAATTATGTTTAATTACTTTATTGATTGTTTTGATAATTTATTTTAGTGTATCTCAAGTCTAAATTCATTAATTCAGTCAGTTCATGCAGTTATTACTGGATCTGCTTTTTATATCACTGTCGAAATAGAGAACGATATAGCCATTCCTTCACGTGGTAACATGATAAGTCCTAACCCTAACTCCGGTATTTAAATTGTATATTGAAATTGTAGCCCTAAGAACTTGAACTCTGTTTTAGTTTTGTTAACAAACACGCTACATTGTAACGTTATACGCGGAATTTTCCTTTTATATACAATCATGGGCGGAATTATAGCTTTGTTAAGGAAAAGTATAATAGCGACCGTTGGTGGAAATTGAAAGGGGGAGAGGATGCGGAATAAACAGTCTTAAATTTGTCGACAGAATGGGAAAAAAGGTTTTCCTATGTTGCTATTGAATTGTTTGTTTTAGTTCTTATTAGACATTAGGGTACTACATTTAATGTTTACAAACCTACGTAAGTACGTATAGATCAAAAACAGCTTGTAATTTTTCATTTCCCACTCAGGGATAAAAAGTTTTAACTACAATCCAAGTCGGATTAGTAGGCTTCACAAACTAATGACCATTATTTTCTAGGAATCTCTCAGCCATGTATGTAAATGATACACCACGCGATACTTAGTTTCTACTACGCAAATAATTAAAGTAAATTGGAGGTGCGTGGAGATTCAACCAGCAATGTAAAAACCCGGAATTCTTGCCAGTAGGCAAGGTAATCTGTTTTTTGTCATCAAATGCAAAACTGCACATTTCCGACAGCCACCTTTCACCTAATTGCGCTGTTGCTAGCGGTAGTCCGATAGTTCGTAACGCGTCACGGGTGATAGAGCTGTTGCAACAGCCTAACACACCACCTTCACATGTTATATTCCTCACGCTGCCTCCACATGCTGCTTGTATTTTAATTGCCGCGTAATCAAAGTAAGCTTTATCATGATAAGCTACAGCTAAGGAAGGTAATGAGGAACAAAGATCCAACGGCTTTTGGCAGGAATGTGGTGGTTCGCCATACCCAAATCAGTGTAATTACAGTAGTATTAAGTGCTGCTGTATTTTGGTCTGAAGGGTGTGGAAGAGGGTCATACTTACAGACTTATCCGCGACGTTCCATCTTAGTTCGGTGTTCAGACACAAGTAGCAACGCATATGTGGCAGCTTTCAGGCAAAACTCTGATCGTATATCAGATTGATTACAGAAGTTTATCGACACGTAAGGAAAAAGCGTTACGCTCAATAGTCTATGCGTGAATGCTGTTATTTCTTTCCTTCAAGTAGCACGTTGCGTTATCGCAAGTTGCGATGTCGTGTCGTGGACATCTGTGACGTGCATCGTAAAAAAATAATTACGAAAATATGCATCATATTTTTTTTTAAATTATAACCATCTTTTATGAAACTACTGATTCCCTCAATTTTATTCCATTGTAAATGGTATACAATTTTATCCTTTAAAGTCTTATGAACAGTTTAAAGAGAGCTTCCGTTTCCAGGATAATGGAAACAAAATGCAGAACTTACCACACGCCACGAAAATTCCCTACAAGATATAACAATCCCTGGAAAACTTCAATGTTGGTTCCAAGAAACAAGTTCAAGGAGCAAAACTACTTAGTTAACACTACTTATTTGCTCTGAACTATAGTAGAATCCATTATAAGTACCTCTTAATGCATTTAACTGTAAATTAAAGTTTCTTGCATTTTCGGTGTAAAATGTACTACTGTTTAGTTGGTAATATCTTGTTCACTAAGCATAGTAATTTGTAACTAAGCATTTTATATTGCCCTTGTATATTTATTATTTTAAGTAATTTGGGATGAATTTGTTTTGGATTTTGTTTTGATAACACTGCTGTTATTAGGTAGAAATAGGTGTCAAACACATGCATTTTTGGTGCTGTACCCTCTACCTTGCAGCGCAGAGCGTTTGGCGTTTAAAGTGAATGTTTCGTGGCCCTCTGGTGATGGCCGTCAACCTTACCGCTTGTAAAATTATTATAAAGCTTTATTAATGTTGGATGAACGAACTATCGAGTCAGGAGAAGTATATTAAGTAAATTAATAATAAACGATTATAATTACTATTCACAGAATCACGACCACCCACGTGGCGGAGCGGTCACCATACCGATCTGACACAGTGGGTCCCGGGATCGATCCCCGGCCAGACAGACGTCTGAATGATGAGTTTAGATTTCTGTTCTAGGTCTGGGTGTTTGTGTATTCGTCTTTGTGTGTCCATGACACCCACGACACAGCAGAAAATCCTACTGTAGGGCAATGAGTGTAGAAAGCGTTTGTTTGTTAAAAAGATTTACCGAAGATTTGCCGAGATTTACCAAATCTCCCAGCCTCTGGTTTCCCACCTACAATAGATTAACGAAGTTCCTATACTTAGCAACCCCTAATATAAAATTCTTTAAAATATTAACTGCTTTGGATTTTTGGACATTAAACGTCGAATATTTTTGTTTGTAAGCAGAATTTATGAAGCCACGTAATAATAAAATGTCACAATCACCCATGTACATTTGTAACTATGATTGTTAGGAGGCCTGAAGTCTGTGACAGTAAAAGAATCTTTAGAAAATTATTTCCCTTGCAATTTTCCCTGCTATGTAAGTGCCTTTATTACATCTCCATTATTTTTTGCGGACCTTATCAAATTTTCATGCTCAAGGTCCTTTAAGTCCTATGAGACTACTTGACCTTAAACCACATGAAAAATTGTTAGTGTGATCATGGTCTGGATTTAGAAAATAAGGTCGATGACCTACGTGGAAAAGTCTTTACCGCTCTTAAGTACCGGATGAATCAGACTTCGTTCCTCGCCCACTTGGACATCTAAATGATGACTTTATATTTTTCTTTTAGGTACTAGGTATTTGTACAGTTATGTTCGTTGTTCAAGGCACCAATGAAGAAACCCTAATTACATTTTCTAAAATAAAAGTAGCCTAAGTTACGCCTTATAACCTCAACTACCCAACAGTGAAAGTCCCGTCACAATTGGTGCTGTGGTTTCAGAGATTACCCGGAACAAACAGACAGACAGACAGACAAAAATTTTAGTAATTATTTTAGTAAATGTTTTGTTATCAGTATTGTATTATTTTACTTCCATATGCATTTGGTAAAAAGTTGTGTTTTGATATTACAAACAGACACTTCAAATTTATTTATATGTATAGATAAACATTCACGATGTACAGACAACATTTCACTAAAAGATTGTATATGAGTAGTTTGGAGGAACGCAGAAAGGAGGAAAGTAAGGAATAATAAAAAACGTATAATTTCTAGATTTATTATGTGTTCAGTTTTTTACGTTTTTTTATTGTGTATTCAAAATCCCATCAATATAAAAACTATCGAATTTATTTCAAAATTCATTTACTGTATGAAAAGTTATTACAATTTAAAGTTACATTTTTAATGCAGGTAACACAGTCGGATACAGCTACGTAATAAAATAAATAATAAATAGGTGACCCAGTTTTCATTCGCAAGAAATAATTTGTTGTTTTCCGAAATGCCTGCTCTTTTTAATAATAACCCTTCGTTCAACAATGTAATTGAGTAAATAGTTTCACAACCTAATTAAAAAATAAACTTCAATTCACTTTGGTCACATTTCCTTTTATTTTTGTGTCTTATAGTGTCTGTATATCGCATAAATTTATAAAAAAATAGTTTCGAGGACTGAGAACGAGTACCTATTAAAACGACTTTTCTGTTTCTCAAATTGCATCAAACCCAAACCTCGGAATTTCATTTAATGTATTGGAAATTAGAAGTCATAGGGAGAAATTATAATTCCATGCATTCGTTTAAAAAATAGTATTGTTTTACAATCCACTTTCTCTATAAACACGTATTACAATTTAAAGTTACGTACACTTTTTTAAAACTGGTAAACTAAAGTATGGGACATTTAGTTACTTATAACATCGTAGAAAATTCCTTATTAATTGCATATTTGCAATACTAATAGCATGCACAGATGACCATATGTGCCACCCATTCTAGTTTTTAAAAACAGTTACTATCGTAACCAACTTACAACTAACCAACAATGAATGACCTTATAATCAAATACACATATAAACATTACACATCCACTGCGATGATTAGTTAACATGCATGGCCAATCAATAGTTAGGATTTCATAAATATTTAATAATGCATTATTAGGTTTGATAAACACGTAAGCGGTTATAGACCAGTAGTATGAAATTCTTACTCCCATCCCATTTATACCATACCGTGCCATATTAACTTCTATTAACGCTTGTTTTTCCACGCCATCGGTCATTCACGATTTGACGACCCACGTGGTGGAGCGGTCACCATACTAGTCTGACGCGCAGTGGGTTCCGGGTTCGATCCCCGGCCAGACAGACCTCTGAATGATGAGTTTCAATTTCTGTTATGGGTCTGGTTGTTTGTGTATTCGTCTTTGTGTTTCCATGTCGTGGGTGACGACACAGGAGAGATTTTCTCCTGTGGGGCTATGACTGTAGAAAGCGTTTATGTTTTGTAAGTAAAGACTTATGAGGGGATCATAAATTAGGTATTTTAGACAAATATTATCGCGGACTTGATATGTTTTAATATATTACAGATACGCTACCCAGTTTTAATATCTTTTCTAAGTATATTTCAATCCAGTTGCATTCGATCGTGGCCAAGGAAACTAGACTTCACAGATGATTTGCTACGCAGACTAAGTTAGAACTTCTCGTTCTTCAAACCAGATCCGGCTCACTTATATATGCGGCAACCATTTAGTCTTTGCAAGTATCAACGTATCTGTGATCGACTTCGGATAGAACCCATGTTCTATATGAAGTTGCTTGCAGAGATCCATAAGCAGCAGTAACCACTTACCATCTCAGATTGAATACTCAGCTACTTTTTCAGTTTGCTATAAAAAAGATATACAAACCTTCAAACCAGAAACACAATAGTGCTTAACTCTGCTGTTTCTGGCAGAAATTAATAGGACAATAGTGTCTCCGGAGTCGATCCACGGAAAGTTACACCATCTGTAACCATCTCCGAGTAATACAGATTCCTATCTGATCCGACCTGTTTGCTATCGTCAACCCATTATTGTCCCACTACTGGGCACGGGTCTTCTCTTAGAATGAGAGAGTTTTGGTCTTTAGTCCACCGCGCTGGCCAAGTGCGAATTGGTAAACTTCACACACATTTAAGAACTCTTTTTTTTAGAGAACTCTCAGGTGTGTAGGTTTCCTCACTATATTTTCCTTCACCATAAAGCAGTGATAATTAATATCTAATACCGGACCCACGATATTCGAACCTCGGACCTACGATGTTTGTTGTTTGCTACTTCAGTATAACATCGCTTCACATAATTTTATTCTATTTCAGTATCATCAGATCTCTACGCATCAGAAGACGCCCGGGAAGACTGGGAAAGGATAGTGGGTGGCACGAAGGCGGCTAATGGCTCGGTACCGTACCAGGTGTCGCTGCGGATGTGGGGTGTGTGGCACTTCTGTGGAGCCTCGCTGATTACCCCACGCGTGATACTCACCGCTGCGCATTGTATTGACAGGTGACTGATAGAAGACTATGACCAAACAGTCCTCCTTTAAAACTTACTCTTTAGGAGGACTTATTTAGATCGGGTCTTAAACATGACACTTTTCCAAACAGACTTGTCCGTGTTTATTGCTCCAAATAAAAACCTCCAAAACCTCTTCTAAACAAACTCGTCTCGTACAAGAAGGTAGATCATGATTAAATACACCCAACACCTTCCCAAAATTTAGCCTCTAAAAGTACTTATCTAAATAAGCTCTTAAACACAGTTTTCTATGTTTATTGTTCAAAATTGTTTAAATGAGTTCATTTGGAGGATTTTCTTCCAAATGAACTCATCTAAACAAACTCCTTTAATACAAAACTCCAATAGAGTCCTGGTAAAAGACTACGGAAAATTCTCCTCCAAATAGACCCTATAAAAGGACTCCTCCAAAATCACATGTTATGTCTAGATATAGATTTAATGGTAGAAAAACCGTTTGCGATTCGATTAGGTTGGCACCATCGCCACATCACGTAACGTCAAACGCTACTGTGGTCTGGTTAAAAGGATGCGTTGAGAAACACGTATAAGAGTCTGTGGTACACCTCAGGACGATGTACATGTATTCAACATATCGCACGGTGAGCAAAGGTACGCAATGCGAAACTTGCACTTTGGTGATTGGAAAGATTCTTAAAGCGCGTGGTTATTTAAAAGCCGGTAAATTAATGTTTGTCCTTTTTTTAGCATGAAATTGTCACTTTTTGATTCGTTGAACGATAGACTACTTTAAGGGGAATTACGAGTATTTTTTCCCAGGTGGTAGAACCAGTGTAGTTCGGCCGGAGAAGTACCACCACATCTATTTCTAGCGTGAAGCAGTTCTTGCGTTTGGGTAGAGAGGTGTGGTTGCCGGCTCACATATACATACATATATGAGGCAACCATCTCAGACCTTGAGAGTTGCATCAAGAGTCGTAATTGAACTTCGCCTCCGCCTCCGTTACTGCGAAACTTCCGCAAAAATCGAACCTCCGCTTCCGCATCCGCCTCCGCAAAATTTTGCGGAGTTATTGCGGAGGTTGATCTTGACGTACAACGCGCAAGGAGGGACGCTAGGCGATGCGGCCGCTCAGCTACATGTTGCAACTAGATGAATATCTTTATTGTGATAGGGATATAACATCAAATATAAAGGTTTTCTCACATATTT